>JAUYWV010141356.1:0-10553 GCA_032274565.1 Nematoplana nigrocapitula | reverse complement strand
GTCCTCAATCAACATCCACCTCCCATACACAAGTCGGAGCAGGCTCTCACTCGCCCCATTCGCAGAAGCCTCTCTCAGATCAGGAACAACAAATCACCTCTCCTTCATCATTACCTTCACAAAATAGACCCCGTCACTCACACATCCCCTCTCTGCTCACTTTGTAAAACACACCCACACGACACCCATCACCTCTTTTCATGCACCCTCATTCCCACAACCCTTACCCCGAGATCCCTCTGGATGGACCCCGTGGGGGTGGTGGCGCTGCTCAAGCAGTGGGGGGCCAAGATTGGCTGGCCTGAAGAGCTGGGCGGCAGACCCCCTTAGCACGTGGCTTTGGGGGAGGGGTCGCCTACTACTACTACTATGAAGCAAGACTCGTCCCGATTGCCACTAGAGGCAAGACCCAAGGAGCCCAGATCTATGAGAGAGCACTCCGTCTCCGTAGATGCGAAGATGACCCTTTGTGTATTTTGGCAAAAGTGGATGTCAACAAAAGGCTCAAGAGAAGTCACAATACATGGCGCGACATTGGAAAGGATATCGAATCCAAGTACAACCTTGCAGGCTACGTGAGAGAGCATACAAAGGTCATCAGTTACATACCACCCTGGATCACCAGGCAAGATAACATCAAGTTTTTCTCAAGTATTGACCCACCGGTCAACATGTCAGACCCCATATCCATTCAAAACGAAAACACCATCAAATACCTCAATTCGTTAGAACCACCCAACATCAGTGTCTGGTGTGATGGTTCAGTCAAGAACAGTACAGAGGAGCGAGGGGGTGGTTACATTATTTGTGGCGAACACCAGTCTACAAATGGTGTACCAGCAGGCAAATTTAGTTCGAGTTTCCGTGCTGAGCTCTTTGCAATCGAAGCCGCACTAATGGAGCTGGCTACGATCAACACCAGGGGGAAGACCATCAGGATACACACAGACAGTAAATCCTCGATTGACGCAGTGTCTCAAGGTCCTCAAGACAACACCGAGAGTACCACCAACAGAGTCTGGAAGTGACTGTACAGCCTTGGTGAAGCCAGGATCCAATTCCAATAGGTCCCCTCTCACTGCAGAATACCACAAAATGAGGAGGCGGACAGGATCGCAGACTCAGCTGTCAATTTGGACCAGGCAGACACACCAATTGACTTCGATGTTTGCAAGAAGCTCGCAGCCAGGGACTTCAATGGGAGATGGCGAGACAGGGATAAGTTTGGCAGCGCCTGGAGGAGAACTCATTGCGGAGCGCAGCCGGAAAGGAAGGAGGTGCTTAATGGCCTGTCGCACAGGGATGCAGTGACTTTACATTAGGTCCGTGTGGGCAGGATCACAACAACAAAGAGCTTCCTTCACAGCATCGGGAAGCTGGACAGCCCACTGTGTACCAACTGCCAGCTCGAGGAGACCACCAGGCACGTCCTCTTCCACTGCTCTACTTACGACCAAGACCGGCTTTCGACATTGGAGAGACCACCTTATGACAACTCAATCTGGGAGAGACCCAACAGGGTGCTGGATATCCTGGGGCGGATTGGCTACGGCCCATGAGGAACGAAGCACCAGAAAGTAGAGAGAGAGAGAGGTATTCCCAAGGCATCAGGATGTCATTAGATGCATTTCGCCTGCTTATAGACGATGGGGCTATTTGACACATACAGTAGTATGATGCACCAACGAGCATGCCCATCACAATAAATCCAGACTTCAACCTGATGGAGGAAGAATTGGACAAGTTCATTGGTCTATTTCATCTTCGAGATATTATGAATGCCAAGAACTTTCCCCTGGAAAAGTTGTGTTCAAAGGACTTGCATTCAATCGAACACTTTCACAAGATATAGAATGTGCCTCAAATAAGTTTTTGCGTTTTGATCATCAAGAACAAAGAAGAAGGAACCTTAAAGTTTGCCCTGATCTCAACAGTTCTCAACAGATTCGTCGACGATTTGCAGAAAAGTTATTAACCTGCAACATCACCAACCAAGGTGAAGATGTCGGTTTACACAATATATGGCAAACAAACTCGATAAGTTCGAGATAAAATTTTGGATACTTGCTAAGGTAGACAGCAAGTACTGCTACAACATAATCCCATACTTTGGAGCTGACAAGAACCGACATCTTGTCTTGGGTACCTATGTGGTCATGGCACTGATGGAGCCCTTATATGGAAAAGGCTACAATGTCACATGTGACAACTTCTTTACCAACAAGAACTTGGCGCAACGACTGCTGCAACATCAAACAACAATTGTTGGGACGACCAGGACAAACAGTCACTCTGAAGAAGCTCAACCTCCATGACAGCGCTTTCTACCAGTTTGAAGCAATGCACTTGACACAATACCAGGCTAAGCGTAACAAGTCCATGTATTTCCTCAGCACTCAGCACAATGGGAATAGGACGCAGCCAGATGGCAAGAGGAAGCCGGAGAAGATCCTCTATTATAATGCAAACAAATTCTGTGTGGATGTGCTCGACTTCATGTGCCATAATATGCGAAAGGCCAGTTTGTGGCAAATGCATGGCGACTATCTGCTGCAGGTATGCACCTGCATAAACTTTGCATACTTGTAGATATAAATACAAATTTGTTTTTGCTCATTTAAACAAAATTTATATATCAAAATAATCTACAGAACTCACAGATCTAAAATATGTTTTTAGTTTTTAATTTAGTCAACCATGTAAAAAGTTACAGTCATTTGAACATGTCCAAAATGGTCGATTTTGAATATTTTTTTAATGGCTTTTTACTATAGAGCTGTGATTTTTTGGTATTTTTTATTGATCGGAAAATCTAATTTTTAAATAAGTCAGTCATTTCTTTATCAATTTTAAAACTGTAAAATTAAATAGATAGAAGGTAAAATAACCTTTAACCCTTTCTATACTAAGACGTTTATAAACGTCACCGTGAACTGCTCTAAAATGTTTAAAAACGTCATTTAGCTAGGATTTGTAATATGGCAATAAACTACTACTGAGCACTCCATGGAATGTTGTTATTTTTTACAGAGCATTATACGACAGTTTTCTCACTCGCCGACACGTGATTGATTGGATTAGTGTTCAGCCAATCAGTGGTGACTCTGTAGCGCGCTTGATATACTAGGTAGGTAGAGAATTTAATTATCGATCTTCACTCGCTATAACTGCTGGCATATATTGTCATTTTTCATTGCGGTCATTGTTATTTGTTACAGATGGCTACTTCACGTCCACAACGTACTCAACTACCGGTTATACGCTACGGAATTGATGATGACTTATCAGATGATGGCCCAGATGAGGAACTTCCACCTAACGAAGCAGATTCAGATGGTGACTCAGTTGACTTAGAGAGTTCCTCTGAAGATGAAGAGGAACATAATTCTACATGGCATTTTGTGGATGCAAATACTGATCAACGGCCGACGAATGATGTGCTTGAGCTCCAGCGAGAAGAGGAACCTGTTGGATGGTCTGATGGAAGCAACCCAGATACCATTCAAGATTATATTTCTAAGTTTTTGCCAGATACCTTATTTGACAAGCTCGCACGCTGGACAAATTCACGTGCACTGATTGAACAGGCAAAAAAGAATTTAGAAGGTGAGTGCCCTATTCCTTGGAAAGATGTTGACACTACAGAGATGAAGGTATTCTTTGGCGTTACCCTGCTGATGGGAATTATCAAGAAGCCCACTATATTTTCTTACTGGTCTACAGAACCTATGATGAAAACGCAGTACATTCATGATTGCATCAGTCGGGATCGGTATTTCTATATTTTAAAGTTTCTGCGCTTTAGCAACCCATACGATGTAGAGACAAATAAAAAATCAACCCGTGTTGAGATGTTCTTCCACGAAGTTTCGAGAATTGTTTCGGTGTACACACCTGCGATTGATCTCTGTCTAGACGAATCATTATTGCTTTTCAAAGGACGGCTTCAATTCAAGATGTTTATTCGTACAAAACGCTCTCGGTTTGGAATAAAGTTTTTTATTCTGACGGATAAATATGGATACATGTTTGCATTCGAACTTTATTATGGGTCACAGACGGAGTTTCACGTTGAAGGTGAAGATTATGAGAATCTGAGTAAGAGTGAACGAATTGTTGTGATCCTTTTGAATAGGGCTGGATTTCTTGACAAAGGATTTATAGTGCACTTAGACAATTGGTACATGAGTTACCGGTTATCGCTGTATTTGTACAAAAGAAAAACTGGTGTTCGGGGGACAGTTCGCCATAATAGAGGGATCCCTAAAGAGCTTGTTGAAAAGAAACTGGGAAAACTGGAATGTGCGTATATGCGAAATGGACCAGTGTTAACTTTAAAGTTTGAGGACAAGAAAACAGTGTATTTTATCAGCACTGTTGATGCTGCAGGTGAATGCAACAAGACACGGACACTCCCAGGAAACGTGAGACAGGACTACTTGAAACCAAACGCCATCGAGCAATACAACTTCAAGATGGGAGGCGTGGACCTGACAGATCAGATGGTGGCTTCCGTGGACTGTACCAGAAAAAGTTTCACTTGGTTCAAGAAAGTAGGCATTCACTTCATGCAACGGCTCGTTCTCAATGCTTTCGTTCTCTTCAAAAAGCAAAAGCAGAATGACATTACATTCCTGAATTTTTCGAAAATGGTCATCAAAATTCTCACAAATGTGCCCTCCGAACCATCCCGTGGAAAACAGGATCGGCGTCTGGAACCTATGGTGCGGGAACGTCTACATTTTGCACAACCCATTCCACCACATGATGCCGACGACAAGCCCCAGCGACGCTGCAAGCGATGCCGCACTCTTGGCATCCGGAAGGACACCAGGTACCAGTGCTCTGGATGTAATGATTTACCAGCACTCTGTATTCCTTGTTTTCCTCAGTATCATTATGGCCTTGGTCAATAAATGACTATCGTTTTATTATATACACGCGCATTTAACATTTAAATTTTGTTCACGATTAATCTTATATATGTATTTTAAAGAAAAATCATGATTAATAAAAGATTAATAAACAAATATTTTTTTGCATTTTTTTACCGAGCATTACACGTCTGACATTTTTTGTTTACCGTATAGAAAGGGTTGATATAAAACTTTTTTTATTTTTAAATAATATGTCATGCATAAAAATACCAATGAAAAAAACACTAATTTTTACATTTTCCCCCCGAAAAACTTTAGAAAAAGAGCTAAGTTATGCCCAATTTTTTAATACACTATGTAAAAGTACCCAAGGAATCCAAATATGTTACCTATAAGATTGTATCTTCAATAGTTTCAGAGATAAACAAGTTTTTAATATATGTTAAGATGGTCATTTTGGCACAACAATATTATTTCGATTTTTTCAGAAATAGAGCAAAGTTATTTTTGAATATATTATGCAAAAGTACCCAAGTTTTGCATATAACTTACATATTTTAATTTGCAATGCTCTCAATAACTAATAAGTCAATTAATCTAAATTTATTTTTAATTTTAGTAACTGGATTTTATTGACTGGAAGTCATGATAACTATCAAGGTCAAGGATAGTCTTGATGGACCTGGATACTACAATGTCCCTCTATTTGACTGACAATCTGACAGCGTCGTATTCACACGAGAAAAGGCTGTAGAGGAAGCGGATCAATGATGCTAAGGCGAAGCTGAGCAAGCTGCATCATTCAAGGAATTTTGAGATATTTTCTGATCATGGGAACACATTTTTTGTTCCCCCCCGTGATGAAATCTACCTCATCTGCTGCAGCCTCTGTGTCCACCCCACCTGCAACCTCATCCTCGATGTTTGCCCCGCCTGTAACTCCAGCCCCTGCTTCGTCAGCAGCCTCTGCCTCTGCCCTGCTTGCTGCTCCAGTCCCTAGCTCGTCAGGAACTCCCATGCACCGCTTCGTCACTGCCTCGCCAGTTGCCACCAGGCCCAGGGCTACTTCCTCCACGACATACCTCAGGAGAAGACTTGGGGCCAGTCTTGGCACGATTGAGTCTCTGCGTGCGTCTTTGGTGACTGTGAGGAGGTAAGTGTGTGACGACACCCGGATGAAGATTTGGCAGGACCATTGCCGAGTTTTGCGGCAAAAGGTCAAGAGGAAGGAGGAGGCCCTCAAGTTAGCAAAGGTGATGGTGGCAATGTAAAGTTTGAAAATTATTGTAAACTAGCAGTGGGTACCTGCATTGCTGGACAATAGAATAGGGCACAGACTGATAACTTGACTAATACAGTATATATAAGATTTGAAAAATTATTAATATTCTTTATTCTTTTTTCTCTATTCAGAGTGGAGAATCCTATTATCTGGGGTTGACAGAGGTTTCATTGGGGACTGCGACTGCCATGCGGGATGAGCTCAACAAGTCTGTCAACGAGGTCATGGACATGTTTGTCAGTGTCACAATTGATTCCGCCATTGCCCCCCCAGCTCCTGCCTTACCTGCTGATCCCACTTCTGCCCTGCCTGCCACCTCAGCCCCTGCCTCGCCTGCTGATCCCACTTCTGCCACCTCGGCGTCTGACCTGCCTGTACCTCCGGCCCCTGCCTCCCTGGTCCCTGGATCATCATCAACTCTGGTCCACACTCCTCTATGTTTGGAGACAAATTCGTCGATCCTGGCTCGGCTGGATATACTGATGATGGATTGGACGGCTGTCAATCCAGCATTTTGTCTGCTACTTGACGAGCTTCGTCGGATGGCTGTTTCGGACGATGGACAGGAACTGAAGACTGGGAAGGAGAGTCTAACACTAATGTTTATATTACTAGAAACCCACTGCAGCTTTGCTTTACAGAAACATTATTGTGATATGGAACCAACTGTATTCCATCGAGTATGTTCTGCGCATCTCTGTACTCTGACTTTGTATCGGCTACACTGTCTCCTATCTGCTGTAGCCTTTTCCTGAAAGTATTCTCATTGCTTCCAACCTCTCTTCCCTTGTTTCTTTCTTTTCTTGGGCTCTCACTTGTTCACTTCTAAAATTGACTGTGATTGTAGAAGAGGTTTTCGCACGCCATGGGCATGGTAGCTACGATGGTCCGATCAGTGAGAAACCTTGACTATGAAATTCTGCATTGAATCGAATGGTGCCTTAGTCTGGATCAGTGGATGATAGCGTTAAAAATGTTGAAGAAGATAAATAACGAATAAATTAATCAATTTTTCAATGTAATATAATCCTTTCGTGAATTTCGAGGCTTATTCATTAATTATATTTGCTTGGTGGTTATATTCAGATCTCTTCTGCGGCATGCATTTCATTATAAATGTGGCGGCAGCAGCAGGAGCCGCTCTCCGGCGTTGGGAGGATGTCGCTGTACCCGGGGGGTCATCCGTTATTGGATCCGGCTCATTGCCGGGGTTCTACCAGAGTCGAGGAGAGTCGGCCACGATGCGAACAATTCGGACCGTTTGCAAGGCGTTCCACCACCTTGGAAACGAACAGTCCGGGCGGGCAGAGGAATTCCGCATTTTTGAAGAGTCCCAGGGGAAAAAAGTGTTGCTCCAGGTAATATCTAAATATCCTCTGTGACTCTGTTTAGCATACTTGTTTAGAAGTAGTATTAGTAAATGTTTGGATTGTGGTTCGATTCGACCATCTAGCTGTGAAAGAAAAAAAATGAAGTTCTCCCTTATGTAATAGTTGTCCATTGTTGTTATAAATACTAATTATTTGTTGAACTACCAACTATTAACTACTAACAGCAATTAAAGTTCGATTGAGCATACCGACTGTGATTTTTTACTATACAACTTGTATATCCCAATTTTGAAAATATAGATTTCACATAAGCCAATTGCACAAGCGGAGAAAACATATACTCAGCCTGGTGGCGATAATAAAGGCAAAATGCTATATGGCCTTTTCCAAACAGAGTTGCACTGTGCAGTAATATTTGATCAGTAAACTTATATTTCATTACCATTTAAATTTGTCATATTTTCTATTTATTTGTATTGACAGGCGTTTCGAGGAAACCGCGAGTATATTGTGTTCCCGTGTGGCGCGGCTGTGTATCACCACCACGACGACTTGATTGATTTTCTCTGCTCTCTGGATCAGCCGAATCGACTTCTCACGGGAATTCTGTCGGACCTACAGTCCGCCGTTACAATGTCTGGTTGCCGTGCGCTAGGCTTGTTAGACTTTGTATTAATACGGCCCCTTTGGTACCTTCTGCTGCTGCCACGCCAAAGTGTTAGTGTTATCGAAATGAATGATCACTACGAAGCACTTTTAACCTGGGCATTGGGAGTTGCAGAAGGTACTGATGTTGGCAATATTCATACAGGAATAACTAGTCCTTACCCAGATCTTGTTTCGGTGTGTCAGAGGTCGGATGGTTTCCTGTGGGATGAATTGTTTTGGAAGTTCCCGGAGGGCAGCAAATGGCAGTTGACGTTGGAGGCCTTCAGGGTACTTATGAATTGAATTGTTTCAAGTGTTATCATTGTTAGTTGTTATTTTGGTTGCCACTGTTGGTTGATAAGTTTGTTGTTATTTCGATTACCATTGTTGGTTTTAATTTGTTAATATTTACAACATACAGTAGTATATATTGTTTAGTTTGGGTCACAATAGAATAGGAGAAATCTGTCGGTCAGGTTAATTATTTTGTTTTACAGTTTCTTTTAGACACTCAATAGTTATTCTGTTAAACGTTATGTTCAAGGTTTATATGTTTCAACATTCCTCCCCTTTATGTTGTCTTTATTTTCTCTTTCCTTGTGCAGATGATCGTTGCAAGCATCGTCCCTGTGATTCGACGCCAGCTCGTGGATCACCTTCCAGGGGGACAGTTGCGAGACCTTTCGAGTGAGCGTTTGGCCGACGTGACATTAGCGCCGAAGCACAACATCCTCGGAGAGAGTATTTTTGGCCAACTGGATAAGTCCATGGTGGATAAGCCACGCATGACTGGGCTGCACCGCGAGGCCAGCATTCTGTTCGCGCATAACCGAAGCGGTGATTGGCTGCGAAACCAAAGCGATGCCATGCAGCAGAAATACCTCTTCGCGGCTAAAAAGTTGGGCCCCCGTATTGAAGAGAGGTTAGTACATCTTTGTACTTCTAATTGGATGCCAAATTTGTTTATCTCTCCGTTTGATTTCTTACTTACGTTTTGCGCCACTCTTATTTGATTAGAAATTATTTTTTTTATAGATTTATCAGTGACAATGAAAACAATTAGTAAATAGTAATTCTATTCTAAGAAATCCGAAAAATCTGTTTATTCATATCGTGCAGATGGCGACAGAATGAGGCGGCATTGAGAAAACGTCGAAATGAGATTCTGAAAGAGAGGACGGCGCAGAAGGCATTGAAAGAGAGTCGCCGCAACGAAAGACTGCGAGAGTCCACGAACCGGTTGGTGAAGTGGGGCGGAATTTGGGACGCCAACACTCTCGAGTTGAAACTGGTGGAACTCACCAGGGCTGCCTTCGATCACGCTGTGCGAGATCAACTTGCCTACCATCGAATTAGTGGTGAGCACATTTATCAACTATAATATTTGTTTAACAACAATAAATATGTAAGTATTTAAGAACATTATGAATAATCGACATTTGGGAATATTTGTTAATTGGAATTAGGAATCAAACTGGTTTTTATGTAAGTAAAAAATAGCTAGCGCGGAAGACGAACCACCCGCCTATAGTGCTTTCTCTGTCAGCAAACTGACCAGTCAGATGACGCGTTCTAACATTGCGCGACCGACCCAGGAATCACGGAGCTTGCTTAATAATATAGCTTTGATTTCCAGTTATAAAAAGACTATATGTTGCAAATGTATTATTTGTTTGCTGTTTTAGACTTCCGACCAAAGCCTGCAAATCTGACTGCTCTGACCGAGGGGGGCGTTGACAGACTGCCAGACCAGCTGCTCAGTAACTTGAGAGAGGTGTTGCGCCAGTTGACGGGATCAGGTGTGGTCGAGCAGCTTTCCGATGCCATCACGCCACTCGACGTTCGTGGTACCGCCGTCAATGAAGCGTGCCTTGATTACCTGAGTCACCGAGAACGAGTGGGTAATCAAGCAGCACGAGGGGTTCGACGCGGACGAGGAAGGGCTCGACAAGGACGCGGAAGGGGTCAAGGAGAAGGACGAGAGGGTCGACGGGGACGAGGAAGAAGTGAGGGAGCTGAAGGCGGAGAAGTGGGACTACCCGATTTCATTCAAAAGAGAATAGAAATGAACTTCTTAATTGACGACAGTGGTGTGGAGGAATGGTGCGCCGGAACGGTTTTACGGCGAAAGCCCACAGGCACAAGATCCCGTGACGTACTAGACATCGTCTTTGTAGTTGTGTTTGATGAGTTCGAATACACATTATATAGTGATTATTATAATGGTGACCTCCGAATAATTGGGGAGGTTGAGGATGAAGATTCCGATACATACTATCCCGGCCAAAAGTCTGAATACACTAAACGAAAAATGTATGTTTCCAGTTTTTCATATGTTTTTTGCACATAATTATTTAATGTGATATAAACTACTCATAAGTCAATAGTAGTAATATTATAATATACTATAAATGT
>JAUYWV010141345.1:0-10554 GCA_032274565.1 Nematoplana nigrocapitula | reverse complement strand
TGTGGTCCCAGGTAGATTCCATTGAGTTGAAGAATAAATTGATACTCGCCCTCGTCAAGCATCTTCTCCGCGGGACCAACCAACCAATCAAACACTTTGTCGTCAGGACCCGACTTGAGGAAGACGCTCTTCTCATGGTTGAAAGTTAGACAGATGCAGGCCTCGGGGTCCAGGTGTTGCAATTCCATTGGAGCATTGTCAATCACGTGCAGAAACGGAGGATTCAGGAGTTGGAGATTGTCCTCGATTGTGGAGATGATATGCTGTAACTCGTCATCATCAACAATGCGGAAGACCAATCGCTCTTCATTATCTCGGGTCGGTTCATACTTGAGGCGGTAGATTGGCGTTTGGAAACGGATTTTTGTATGCGTAGGCAGAATCACAACACTGACCTTGCTCAATTCAATCATGTAAGTGTTTGGGGGTTGCTCATTTTTCTTTAATAGAGATAATGCTATTGCTGGTATTACATGATCATTTGTAAAATAAATGTCGTTCATGACGTCCACACGTTAGGAGGCATTGAGCATGAATGAATAAAAAGGAAACACTGTCTGTTTATATAGTCACAGTTGCAATCAATAATCATCATCATCATCGTCGTCATCGCAACAGCATTGAGAAAGTGTGAGTGTGCAATAGCAACAAACATCCTCGTTGTCGCAAATACACTCCTCTTCCTCCGGACAGTAGGGACAAACTGGCATTATACATCCGTTCGCTAGCCGTCCTTGGCAATGAATGAGCGATTGAATCAAAGTGAATGCTTATATAGTTTTATAAAATAGTGCATAACTTTTTAACAGCGCGCGGTGGTAGTGGTGGTGGTGGTGGTGGTGAGTTCATGACATAGTCAAGCGCATGCATTGTTTCAAGTCTAGCTCTTCATAGATACCCTCTTCTTCTTCTTCTTGGTTTAGAACTACGGAAGAGTAGGGGAAAGGTTCTTTGTATATTTTCATTGATGCGTTCTTCTTGGTTAATAATCAATGGAGAGTAGGGAAAAGGTATAATATAACAAGGCTCTTGCTGTATATTTTCATAGACATCCATAGTGTTCACTAGACAACTTTATTAACATATGAAAGGCTTTTTCGTTTATAAGCTTTCATTACCCATCCTATGCTAAGGGGTCATGGCGGCGGAGTGGTAGTGATGTCAGATTGTAAGTCTAACGATCTGGGTTCTTAACACCTAAAGGTAAGCAACTCACTCTAAACATTCATTCCCTCATTAAGGTAAGCAACTTACTCTAAGCATTCATTCCCAGTAAGCAACTTACTCTAAGAATTCATTCCCTCACTAATCTACTACTACTACTAAACTCAAATAATATCTTTCGCCTAAACATTCATCTTCAGCAATACTACAAAGCAGAAATAAAGACTAAGCACTTTACTATAGTTACTACAGCTACTCTCATCTAAGCATTCATTAACTAACTATAGTACTCTCAGATTCACCATTTGCTCTCCAAGCATAACTACTGATCTAAAGTCATGACCCCGCTTTTTTATTAAAAACAAGATTGGATAATAATAAAAACTTGTATTATAAAGCAAATGAATAAAATATGTAAGCAGTACAATAAACTTGAATTAATATAAAACAGAACAATAAACTTGAATTATAAAGTTACTTAAGAATAGTGTCACCATGTAAGGGATTCAATAAAGTTTCTTAGGAAGAGTGTCACCTTCTTCACGAATTATCAGCGGCACGGGGTTGTATTGTGAGTCATCCTTGCCGTCGTATAACGGCTGAGTGTCGTCGTCCCCCGTTAGAAGGCATCTGTCGTCCAGTTCCTCAATTCGTTGTATGACCTGAACGACGCGAAGTTGAATACTGGCATGGTAGCCAGTATTACCATGCGGACCCAGGTAGATTGAGTCGATCTGTAGTAGACATTTGTACTCACCACGGGCTCGTAGGCGCGTTGCTCTTGAGGTTCCTCCCCAATCAAAGAAACTGCACTGCGTCGCGAGTTTTAGCCAACAGATGTCCCCACGTATGGTTGGCCGCATGTGGGGATTAGCCAGGTATGTCTCGCGAAGCTTCTCCGGGATGCCCTTGTTCGTTTGCATGAAGTCGGCCACCATGGGAGCCACCTTGCTCTCCATTTCGGTGATGAGGGGCTCCTTTCCTCGAACGGGGTAGGTCATGACCCCTTTTTTGACCAACACACCTGTTGTAGAGTAGAAGGGCTTGGTTCTCACCAACAGATTGGCGCCCGTCGTTGAAGTGAGGCTCAGCATGTAGACTGACTGACCGTTGGTCACCCAAACGTTGAGCGGCCCCACTTTGAGTGAGGGCAATTGCTTCGATACGTGTATAATTTCCATGGTTTCTAATATAATAGTCGTATAACAGTTGAGCAAGCTGAGCGAGATGAGCAAGCTGAGCGAGTTGCGCGGGCTGAACCAGTTGCGAGAGCGCGTGCGGAGGTCTGACTTCTGTGATGTCCAAGTGGTAACTGATCTGTGTGTCTCTCTCTCTCGCCTGTTCATATCGTCGGGGGGGGGTGACTCATCGATCGGAAATGTGTTCGCGCGGGTTGGGGGGTGGTGTGGGGGGATTCGTCACGCATGACTGCTGAGCCAGAGCGTAGCTATACTATACTACTAATGAGTTATGTTACGTATAAAGTTTATTGTAGAAGGTAAATCGAATGTCACAAGCACTCACAAATAGCTGTAACATCGAGAAATACATCAATAGAGATGAGAGTAGCGACAGTATATTTGATCAGAGATTCCTGGACAATGCAAAGGGTATCAACAATCGGACAGTTAGAAAACAACGACACAACATCAAAAGATACAAACTTACAGTCAGAAAAATCCATAGAGCGGATATACTGTAGTATCTACGATAGAAATTGAGTCCTTCTCACACAGTTTGACCAAGGCAGACTGGGCGGGGCGAGGGTTGAGATGTGCCGCAAGATACTTATAACTAGTTTGGGATGAGCTGATCCTAATATGGCTACGATTGGACAGATTTGGGAATTCTGTTTGTGAATTTTAGATAATCCGTATAGTTTAGGGATTTGAGGACCGATAGGATAAACGGTAAATCTACGTCTAGAAAAACATTAAGTTAACTACGTCGTGGGTACCTGCATACACATATCAGAATAATACAAGCAATGCATAAAGTTTACGAGTTGAACGAGTGCATATTGTATTAGTAGGAATAAGTTTAATTACATTGAATCAAATAATTAAAATATGTTAAACATAAAATATAAATTATTGAATAATTAGTAGAAATAAGACAATGAAAATCATTAAAGACAATATTGTATTAGTAGGATAAATTTTAATTACATTGAATCAAATCATTAAAAAATATTAGACATAAAATATAAATTATTGGATAATTCGTAGAAATAAATGAAAATCAATGAAGACAATCAGCACAGATGGAAATGCGATGTGCCAGGCAAAGATATTTCGTGCACGATCGACACTGCACATTCGTCTTCTTGTCTAGACACCCCAGACACAGTTGACACCGCTTCTTCCTGCGATCAGAGGCTGCAGGTGATGGGGCTGGTGGGTGATTGGCCTGCATGTGGTGCAAACAAATGCATAGCTCTGAACACTTTGGAGTTGAGTCTTGGGTCATCGGTTATTCGTCTGTTCACTCGAGATATGATCAATTTGTGTGATAGCTCTTTCAGGAAATTGTACCTTGCCATATAGCAGCATTTGAGCGATCATTGAATAGGATGTAGGCATTCACACCTATGATGTCGATGAGGTTCATCAGCATGTATTAAGGCCATCTGCGAGTACGGCGCTTACAAGAATAAAATCGTACGAGATGGTCTAGGTTGTCTACTCCTGACTTGGTAGCATTGTAGAACTCAACGATCTCGGGCTTGTTCTCTCCCTATACACCATTGCGATGGACTGTTCTGAGAAGCAATACGGGTTTCGTCTTCTTTCGGTATATGAATGAAACAAGGATTTGGGAACCACTCTGATAGTACACTGCTGAACGATAATCTCTCCCAGCTCCATTCTTGTTGATGGCAGGAATGTCTCTTCGATTGTGTCGCACCGTGCCAACGCTTGTGATTCTTTTCTCTTCAAGATTTGTGAGCAGAGGAGAGCTGGTAAACCAGTTAAACATCGTGATGTTCACACTACTGCCAAAAAACGGTTTAGGGAAAGTCAGAGTGCATTTGGAAGAGAGATCAAACTGATTGAATTCAGGCTCGGGGAATGTTCCTGCACCGATATATGCAACTCCATTGAGCACATATATGTGTTGTCGTTGTCTATTAGCCAGATTATCTTCATTCCATTCTTCCTTGACTTTGTAGGGATGTACTGACGAAATTTTACTCTCCCGTGGAACTTTATTTCTCATTCCCGGTATGGAGGACGCGTCTGCACCCCGATTCTATTCTCGAACGACAGGACTTGTTTCCCGTCTGCGAGGGTGGCGAGGGAGGGGCTGTCACCAAAAAGAGATACGAAATTAGAGTGGGAGGGGCAGTGGAGAAGAAGGTGGGACAGATCCTCCGGGGATTGGAGACAGAAGGGGCAAATGGAGGAGTCGGATAGGCCGGTCCGGTGTCGGTAGACTGCAATGAGGGGGGAGTGCCCAGTGCGGAGCTGGGCGAGGGTCACACTCTTGGAGCAAAGTAGAGTATCTGAGGAAGTGAAGCGGTAGTTGGGGAGACAGGTCAGGTGTGTAGCCGAATGGGGATCGGTTGCCTCCTCGGAAGCCCTGAAGATGGATGCGCGAGCGATTGAGTAGTCGACGGGGGTGGTCTGGGGCATGGATGAGCCTCTGCGGGCTTCGGCATCGGCATCCTCGTTGCCCTGGAGGGCACAGTGGCCCGGAATCCACTGGAGATCTACCCTGTGGGTCCCGCCCAGGGCCAGGAGAATGTGCCAGATTTTCCTACAGGATGGGTCCTTTTGGTACAGGTGGCCCGCGACTAGCTTCCTGATTAGGCTCTGAGAGTCCGACAGGAGGCGTATGCTTAGCTGCTCGTCGATCGTCAGGTGAGAAGATGCTCGTATACGCTCTTGAATCTAGAGATCACAGAATTCCAAACTTCTCTAATGGGGGAAAAGGGGTCATTCCGATTTCGTCGCAATCGGTCAAAGCTCTACTTGGACATTGCTGTGTACGTTGCAGGAATGCCATCGCGCTCTTGAAAAAGACCTGCGATGCAGCTGTAATGAGCCTTGCAGATGTCACACAGAATATGTAAACCGAGGAATGCGTAGAGTTTGATTTCATCACATTCAATCCAATGGCACGGAACCATGCTGAGTTCACAGATACTCTTTGAGCTTCGAGATTAGTGTATCGAACTAAATCATGAATTATGTTTTCGATGAAAGATTTGAATGGTATAAGAGAAAGGATAGAGATATTCTGTAGGCTGCCGCTGTCCGCCTATATTATAGTGTGGGTGTGTCTTGCTTACTCTATGTGTCAGTATCATGGGTATATGACAGTACCCATGACGTAGTTAGTTATAGATATTTGATGCTAGCTCTTGAATGACAAATATTTTTTTCTTGCGGTTAAGTGGGTGCCCGTATCATGAGTAGTCATGAAAAGTCATAAAACGCTTAGTTACTAAGTCGTGTATTTTATTTGTAAAACCTGTTTGATTTCATCGATGGGTATGCTGGTACCCACGACGTAGATTAACCGTTAAGGCGGCTTTGATCGAATGAGCCAGTGGTGAGAGCGGATCTTCAACATCCACCTTCTGGAGTTGCAACAGTCCAGCATCGATTGAATGTGCTGGAACGGCTGGTATATAATCGATGGGCTGAATGGCATAACAGAGCATAAATGCAGAAACTGGCATAGTCATTCAATGAGATACATGCAACTAGATGCATTGAGATGCAGGACATTCTGATGTGAAATTATATTCTAATTTGAATGATCAAAAGCTTTTATTTAACTATTGTTGAAATTAAATGCTTTAAAAAGGAATTTGATCGCAAGAGTTGGGCATCGACGATTTTGGTCGCTCTTCTTAGAAATCTGACTGCACAAGATTGAAATTTTTAGTCAATGCGTTAAATGCGAATTTGAATGCATTACATCTGAACTTCTGCCAATTGTGTGCGCTAATACGTAGGCAGATGAATTTGATTGCTCGACGCTTCAATGCAATAATTTGAAGAACTAATATCCAATTCGGATTCGCTATCGCCGAATTTGACTGCAAAACCTATATATATACTGTGTGGGAATGTAGGTTGAAAATATAAGTTTGGAATCGAAGGATTACTTTATTGACACATACAGCAAGCAAATAACAGTACGTAGTAGTAGTAGTAGTAATCTAAAAGAAATATAAGCCAATTAAACACGGAAATCTAAGATGAACAATAATAAATCAAATATACCTTCGAAAATGTTCCACGAACGAACGCACAACATCACAAACCCACGTGTAAATAAAAAACAATGGCGTACAATCCAGCTGCACAGTTAGTTTTAAGCAGTAGTAGCAATAGTAGCTACTATAAGTAGCATAAAATTATCTACGAATAATAAGCATAAAACAGGAAATGTACAATAAGCAAACCAGATCTAACACTATAGATTATTTATAATGCAGAGCGTTAGAGACAACGGTATAATAGCGCTATGGAGAGTAGATACACGTAAAAACCAATAAAATGACATGCAAAATAGGAACTAAATACACAATAAATAGGATTAAACCAAACATGGTACTAAAATATTAAAAGCTTTAATTACCAAGGTAATACAAATGAAAAAGTAGTCTCTTTCTGTATACAAATATTAGATTTAAAGTGTTTAATGTACAAAGCTTCTAAAATTCCTAAAAAAAGTGTACTCCTAGCTTGAGCGAGAATAGCGAAAGACTGGTGGGTGGGTGGCAGACTGGCGATGCGTGCAATGAACGAGGTGACGGGCGATTGATGAAGGTGGTTTTCGTTTTGCCTAGGAGGAAGGCGAGTGGAACGATAGGTAGCGAGAGAGATGTTCCTTAATTCGTTGTCCCAAACAGCGCTGTGTCTTTCCAGTTTAAGTTCTAACGCACTTACAAGAAAATTGGTAAATAACGTTGGATTGGTCAGACAAGTCTTTTGGGTCCTTAAGGGTCTTTCTCCACACGACCTGAGTCTTAGCAATGACTACTACATCGACCTGAGGATAGACATTGCTTACCTGTCTCTTGAGTCTGGTTGTAGTGGCTTTGAACGGGTCGTCACCAGTGTACGGGATGCGGACAACAACGCGTACGTGGTTTGGCCGGACCAAATTGTAGTGATTTCTCCTGTGGCAATGAATATCGTCGGATGAGGTCGGTGGGATACCCATTCTATTCTAGTGTTGAAAATATATACAGGTTTGTTCCTCAATGAGTGACTCCGGAGAGCAGATACGGAGAACTCTGTGAAACAAAGTTCGGAAGAGGCCTACTTTGTCCGAGAAAGGTACAAAACTGTATTACAAGATGGTGTACAGTCCTTTCCGCGTTGCCTTACGGTACATCCTGGTGTGAAACGACCCGTCAGAGTTCTTTATGATGAGGACGTCGAGGAAGGCGAGCTTACCTTCTCTTTCTTCTTCCTGTGTGAAACGGAGATTGGGATGCAGAGAATTCAGGAATTCGAAGAGTTGCGCTGTTTGAGAAGTACTAGGTGTAGAGATCATTGTGTCGTCGACATAGCGAGTGTAGAATCTGGACACTCAACGGATGTAATCGGCATGTTTCGATTCATAGTAGCTAAGGAAAATGTTACTAAGGATGGGTCCCAGGCAGGGCGTAACCACTACTGTATGTTGGACAGGGCAACTCCTTGTCATTTAAAGCGGCTACAAATGTTTAAATTCAGCATAACAATATATCTATTATACTTAATATCTAGGCATAATGATTGGGTCTCATATGTAGCAAACGCTTAAGCATAATGTAAAGTTTAGAACGCCTAAAAACAAGGACAGATCTAAAACAAAGTATTGTTTTCTTGACGAATTAGAATGTGTTCTTTATTATCCTTTATGTTTAGTTTTAAATGTGTGCAAAAGCGTTTTTAAATTGGTTATTCCTTGTTTTTTACACTTTTCTACTGAACTTGAATCGTAGTATGATACATACGTTTACACGCGGATAAGGGAATTTAGAGATATATCAGTGAAATATAAAATTGTTATTCAATCATAAAACATATATTTATTAAATAAATACAGATGAACTACTCTAATTTGCAGTACACCGGTATTTAAAATGTAGAACATTTAGTATATTGTAGAAATCGGAAAATATGTACAACACAGAAAAACTTATTATTAATACTACTTTGAAAAAAGTGAATAATTCTTTTGATTTTAAAAAAAATTGGAATGTACATTTACAGGCTTACGTTACAGGAAACGGCTAAACAAAATTATAAAAATGTTACACAAAGCCATTGTCTCGGAAAAATAAGCAAACAAAACCAGCTGAAATATTGTCACATACGCAAAGTTGTTAAATAAAACCGGTAGTAAAGTTATCATTACGAAAAAACTTTTTCACGAAGTCCCGGCTCTTGTAAATTTTAGATGTCGGCTTTTGTATTTTTTTGAGTAGTATGAACTGAGCCACCGCAGGTCGAGGGTCGCAATAGGCTGTGTCGATGCCGTTGATGGCAATTACAGTATGAGACGATTGTTTATGGTATCGCTTTGCATGCCGAGGCGATGGATGGACCGTATTTGGTTGTAATGTGATATAACCCTTTCGGTAGACATGCATTATTAGTTCGGAACGCTGGAGACCATTCTGCAATGTTGTAAAAATGCAGCATATGCCGTGCATTATTGTGGTCAATGTTATTTGTAGAGAATCCCTTTTCCAAATTTCCATTTTCTGTCGTACATCATTCCTTTCTCTCCTACACATAACGACTCCCACACCATTCTACTTGTCTCGAGGTTTTCAAGACAACTTCTAATGAAATTCTTAAAGTGCTCCGCAAATCGGACATAAAAATGAGCTGGAAAGTGCAACGGTGTTTCGCTGCCACTTGCAACGGCCTTCTCTTCCAATAATTTTGTGTGGTGCTTTGAATTTCGATAGAAAGCTGACTTTCCTTCACGTGCAATTTCCAAGACGATAACTCCGGAACTGACTTAATTACCGACTCCATCGCCAAGTCAGACCGATGACAAGCACATCAAACGTACATGCCTTCACGTTTTAATTGGTCCTTTAACAGTCGCCATAAACCGGCTTATTTCCCTGTGTTGGCGGCTTCACCGTCTGTACTTATACCAACAAAATTGTTACCAGACAGACCAATGATATTCATAACTGTTGTTATACTCTCAAGCAACCCTTTTGCCCCACTTTCATAAGGTTCAGTCACCCCAAGAAAGACTGTCTTCAGTCCCATATCATCAATTGGGAGGTAACGGGCAGTTATGAACTTGTTATCCAGCTGTTGCCGATCCACACTTCCATCTACTTGAATAGCATATGCCACAGCATTAACCTTTTCGATCTCGAGCATTGCAATGACATGCAACATTTCTGCGTAAATTACTGGGTCACGATAGTGGTATGTTGATGAGAATTGTTCATCGTTTTCTCCGAATGGTATGAACAAAGCATCCCACCCTTGTTCACGGAAGTAATGTTTCAGTCTATTAGCTTGAAGGTCTGCCAGAGAATGACATGGCCATGTCCTAGCAGTGGGTGTTTCGAGGATGTCATCATTGTACACTCCTATGGCTATCTCCAGCAAGAAATCCACATCTTCGCTTCATGTTTCTTAATCACGTTAATCCAAGGATGTTTTGTTGACTGTTCCTTCCAAAGATTGCATTTTGTTTGCATGTCAAATACTGCTGCACGAGAAGAAGAGTGTAGATGATCCACCACCCGCTGAAGTTGATAATTCCCTACTGCCAGAATTCCCCTAGTTATTGGGAGACGACCATTTACAGAAAACTTCTTCGCTACGTCTTCAAACTCTGTACACGTCAAACACTTCAGCATTGGCCTGGATCTTTTGCCACACTGATCTTGATATAAACTAAGTGATTTGTTATTCAAAGCGAGCCACTTTGCATTCAATTTCATTCCTTTATACCACATGGAAGACTCATTTGTAGCGTCAAGAAAGGTCGGTACTGACTGAGACGAAGTTGCTGCCGTAAGTGTTGGTGCTGGCTGAGACGAAGTTGCTGCCGTAAGAGTTGGTGCTGGCTGAGACGAAGTTGCTGCCGGAAGAGCTGGTGCTGGCTGAGACGAAGTTGTTGCCAGAGGAGCTGGGCTGGCTGAGATGAAGTTGCTGCCGGAAGAGCTGGTGCTGGCTGAGACGAAGTTGTTGCCAGAGGAGCTGGGCTGGCTGAGACGAAGTTGCTGCCGGAGTAGCAGAGGTGGCAGACGTATCGACAGTAGCAGAAGTGGCAGACGTATCGACAGTAGTAGTACCGGTAGTGGCAGGCGTACCAGCCGAAGCTGAATGAGTAAAAATCGTGTATTAGATACATGTATATGGTTAACATGGCACAGTGGTACAATTGTAAGTAGTGTTA
>JAUYWV010141334.1:0-10555 GCA_032274565.1 Nematoplana nigrocapitula | reverse complement strand
AACGTAGAAGGTTTTTATTTAGGAAGAAGACGCAGAGGGCGTATATTTTTAAAGGCCTTAATTTTTGTGGGGGGGGGGAAGTGCTCCCCCCCCCACGTTTGCGCCTATTTATGGGGTGAATGCGCCTTTTTTATCTGAACCCCCCACCCTCGAGAATTTTCTGGTTGCACTACTGACATGCAATGTTACAATCAATTGCTAGGCATAAAATACACTGATCAAGGAACCAATATCTGTGTCAAGAATGAAGTAAGGGAGAGAGAAGGCACAGAAGTCCCCTGTTGGCTGTTGTGAAGGAGAGCAACTTGAAATCTTTCAGCCATGTCGCCAGATATACAAAGTACATGTAGCTGGCATAGAGAATCATCCATAGACATGCATGCCTGGACAGTGGTTAACAAGACTACCAAAAGAAGAACTTGGATATACATTGTGAAAGAATGGCATGGGAGCCAAACTTTCTAAAACTTGAGGGGCCATCTATAACTGAAAAAAGTAATTTTGTACTGCTATTTTTATACATACATTATATGTACTTTATTGCGTATACTTGTGCCTGGTCTGTAAAAGACTTTAAGAAAGTATACATATTATAGTGGAATAACCCCTATTGGAATGTATTAACATAACACGGAGAGTGTCCAGCGACTTTTGTAATGTTTTTGTGGCGCGGCAAAAAAATGTTATAAGTTTGTGTCATGGCAAGGTGGTGAGAAATTTTGTTTTTTGGTGAGAAAGTATTTTGTAAGTTTGTGGCGTAACAAAAAAATGTTGTCATTTTGTGGCGTGACAAGAGAATACACCTTACTTCAGTGACATGGCGATAAATATATGTGCATTTTCATAATTAAAGAGGCAATTTGCCTTCATGATCATAGTTGGCTGTGTCATATGCATGGTTAGTTATATGCTAAATTGTATTGAAATGTTACATCGGTAATCATATTTGTGGCGTGCAATCTCCCTTCTTTCATAGTTTGTGGCGTGTCAAATTTTGTTAAATGGTTACAAGTTGTGGCGTGGCACATCCACACGATTTATTAATCTATTCCAATAAGGGGAATAACTAGAAAAATATTATACTTTTTCTAGTCATAGTACTATGACTCAGTCTTTATAAATACTATATAAAGAGACAGTACAATTGGGAAGGAAAAACAAACAGGAGCAAGACAGGCTGACAGGTACATGCGACATTGAACTATATATATTATATGGAATGGCAAGGACAAGAACATATCTTCATATATAAATGGGTCAGGCGAGACTGAACCATGCTGCTTGCCTGTACATAAACAGGCATCTCACGGACAAATTGCCCAGTCAGCTGTCTTGGTGAATTTATAGAGCAGAGCTAAGCACAGCTGAATATGTTCAAACAGTAATTACTTTAGCCAATTACGTGACTTGTGTACTGTGTAGCCTACATGCAATCTTTTTGTGACCCTATTAATAGCAAATAATATTATATAAATGTAGTTAGTACCTATCCATTCCATATCCTTTTATTAAGTATAACTTTAGCAATTAAAGTAATTATAAATCATTGTAATCATGTAGTCATGTAATATATTATTTAGTTAAAAATAATAATTATACATTTCTTAAATCTGTGTATTACATTTTTTCATGAATGTAAAATTCAGGGGGCCACCCCCCTGCACCCCTAAGTTTGGCGCCCATGGAAATACCCTGTCCGTCAACATTGTTCTCTTATCCGGGTCCCTAATCAACCAATTTTTTTTATTACACCAGGTCCTATATTTCTAATAATTATTCATTCTATTTACATATTTTTAATCTATAAAAGAGTTTAATCAATAGACGTCTAGAAAACTTCATAGTTAATTTAATAATCTACTAATATAGTATTTATTCACTTTAATAATTGAGTGACTGTATCTAATCATGAGGATATATTATTTCTAGCTTGATTTGTCAGATCTAAGTTCTGTTAGAGAATTTGCTACAGAATTTAAACGAACATATTCGAGACTTGATGTATTAATTAACAATGCTGGCCAATCGAAAGATTTTAAAAGTAAATCTCCAGAATTTACTAAAGATGGATTTGAAATAACTATTGGCACTAATCATTTAGGTAAGTGTGATAATTTATTATAATCAGTTTATCTGGTCCCATTATTTTTTAAATTAAGTTGTACAGTATAAATCCATGAAGAATAAATCCTCCTTGTCTAAAATCCAAAACGCCTGGGTATGGAATTTTCATATTGAATTTTTGCCATATAATAAATACAGTTGTAGCGTATAAAATCCACCTGATTTGTCTTGTGGCGCGTGCACATGTCCCCAATCATCTTGCACAGAGAGAAAAGACAAAGCGACAGCGCCAACTCGCAGTTTCTGACTTCAGGGAGCTATAGGAGTCTGTTCGGAAGATCTTTCCAATCAAACAGAGGCCATTAGCTAAGTGGCTTGCACAATAAAATCGTTGTTTTCACTGAGTTGGAGTTGGAAATTGAGTTCGCCATATACTAAATCCAGCCGCATAATAAATCCTCCAAGCCGTCTTGGCCCGAGGTGGATTTAATAAGCGGCGCCCTCTGTACTTTCTTAATAATGATATAAATATTTTTCTAAACATAACTGATAATTTGTACAGACTTTGTTAGTCAAACATGACTGGCTGAATTTGTTGCATTCTATTTAATTGAATTGTCTTTAATAATGATTAACTGATTTATTTTTAGGTCATTTTTTATTGACTCACCTATTACTGGATGTATTGAAGGAAACCTACAAAGAAACAGGAGACACTCGAATAGTGGTACTCGCCTCTATGGTACACTTGCCCAACAAGAATATGGATCGAAAATATGGTTGGTCATTCCCCCTCCCCGGTGATTGTTTTTTAACTGGTAAACTGTACTGGGATTGTACTCTAATTTCAGGATTGGTCGGCCTTGATTTTGATGACCTATTTCTTCAGAAGCCAGATGCCTATTGTGGCGCCCAGGCATATAAGAGTTCCAAGACTATGAACGTTCTATTCACTTTCAAATTGGCTCGAATACTCGAAGAGGAAGGCAGTGGTGTTACTGTCAATTGTATATGTCCAGGTGAGATGGGAGTTTCGAGTCTAGTGCGTCCTTCTCGTATTGTAGAGGTGGTCTACGTGGTGCTGCGATGTTGTGTACCAACGCTAATTGAATAGCGGGGCAGGTATACACGTGCTACACAACACACTGCTCGCCTTAAAAGCAACTGCGCGTCGAATACGACTGCGAACGAACAAATCACTTCCCGTCATCAAACAAACGCTGCACGAATTTATCAGACCCGCGCCAATGAATCACCCGCGCAGTACTCTGTCCGTCATTAAGCAAATGCTATGGGACCCACATGTTCAGTTTTTAAGTTTTTACACTTTTTAAGACTACCAAATCTTAACGTCATTTTATTCGGCCTGTTATTGATATGCGATTTTGAATGCTTCCATGGAAATGGTGACAGCATTCGATTAAAACAAAGAAACACTCCTATTGGTATTTGCAGTAGTTGTCACTGTCGTTGTCACCTTAACTGTCTCAGAGATACCAAGTGCATCATGTGTTTTAACTTCACGGCTCTCCCTTTCGATGGTTTAGATAGTCAGGATGAATCCCAGATCACCCTAAACGCCCCAGTCAATGAACCACATATTAACCTTACTCTTCATTAGAAAAACGAAATAAAAACTCCATGTCAATTCGCGGTCTCGTATGAAAACTTTTACCGACTTTCTACTTCTTTTTGATAAGTATAAAATAGATGTATTCTGTATAACTGAATACTGGTTGGATGATGATAATAGCCATCAACTTTGCTACATTACTATCCCAGGATACAAACTATTCTCGAAGCCTCGTCAAGGCAGAACGAAGGGTAGTGGTGTTGTTATCTATGCGAAAGATCATTACAACGTGAAACAGCTTGATCGCTTGAACAAAAAGTATAATTTTCCTTTTGAGCATCTCTGGGTCGAACTTTCCAGGAAAGTTAAAAATAGATTCAACAATATTCTAATTGGATGCTTCTATAGACCACTGCGTAGCGCCCTATCAAATTCCCAATGGTTGGAACAATTCGAAGATATTGTAACTAGTGCAACAGCCTCCTATGATGGAACTATTATTTTGGCTGGTGATTTCAACTATGATATTCGTAATATTAACAAACCTGATGTTAAGTCGTTTGTAGACTGCTATAATTCATTAAATCTTAGTCAACGTTCTCCAACTCACATTACTAACGCTGCTGAAAGTTTGATTGATTTATTCCTTGTGAATAATGCTTGTAAAGTTAAGGGCAATGGTGTTCTCCAGTGCCCTCCTGTTAGTGACCACGAAACTATATTTTGCATTACTGATATCAAACTTAAGAAATTCCAACATCGTAAGAAAATAATTCGTGTCCAGAAGCGTTTTAACGCTACAGAATTTCTTGTCGATCTTAGTTTCTGTAATTTCGAAGAATCCATCACTGACCTTTATAGTGTTAATGACAAAATCGAACGTTTCACGGATTTATTTTGTTCAGGCCTTGATCTGCATGCACCCCTTAAGGAGGTTCTCGTTACTCGTCCTCCATCCCTTTGGATCGACGACAACATCCGCACAATACAAAAGCAACGTGGCGCTGCTTATCGTCTGTCTAGAACTACCCATTTACCCGAGCATAGTATCTCTTATAAAAATCTGAAAAAATAAGGTAAAATATGAAATTTGGAAAAAGCGATTTATCTTTATCGAAAACTGTTTCAAGAATAAAAACATAAAAGCTGTCTGGTCCCTCATCAATCGTTTGATGAATACACCTAAAATAAACCCGCAGTTTGATGTTGATAAGTTAAACTCTCATTTCGTCACGACCTCTCAAAGAATCGTAGGTCCAGACCCTAATCCTAACATGGATACTCCAAATGGACCCTGTAATTCTTTTGCTTTTAGATTCAAATCAGTTAGTGTTTCTGTGATAGAAAAACATCTTTTGCATATATGCAAAGATGGTGCTACAGGAGCGGATCAAATCTCTAAAAAATTTCCACCCATTTTATCAAGCATATAATCACTGACATTGTAAATACATAATTATGGTCCCAGTTCTACCCCAAAATTTGGAAGATTAGTAGGGTTGTTCCGGTTCCTAAAGTCTATCATTCAATAAGAGAGGATGACTTTAGGCCAAGAGTTGTCCTCCTAGTCCTGTTGAAAGTAATCGAATGTATTGTCATTGAACAAATCATGGACTTCTTAGAATCCAATGTGCTATTTTTTTAATTTTGCTCTGGTTCCGGTGTTCACAAAATGTTTGGATGGAGGGATCAGAATCATCACACTGAATTTATGATTTTAATCAAGGTTTATAAAACGCTTTATTTCCCTGGTCAGCCGAATTATGGAAAAGCGCAAATTCTGGGCAATTCATGCTACAGTTTATGGTGTAATGACATGCTGCTGCAGCCTGGTGTAGATGGAACTTTCCAATTTTATGTAGTGAAACTTTTCAACTCCCTCCCCAGTGTTATTAGAAATATTAGAGATATTTGTGGCTATAACAAATTTAAAAGTGCCATCAGGCCCAGTTGTAAAGCAGTACCAATTTACTTTTATGTAGAAATCCTGCCTTTTACTACATGTGCATGTCAAATGTGTAATGCAGAATAGCCTCACTCTGGGGAGTATCACAATAAAGCCTTATTATTATTATATGACAAGCTTGGGTCAACCAAACACAAATTGAGCTTAAGTTAATAGATTTATTTTGGATATTCTTATTGTTCATAGATAATATTATCTCCTTTTCTATTTATAGAAAAACATTTCATTTTACCTAATTTTGATTCTAATGTTCCCCACCTTGTCTTGCAATCTTGGTCCTATTACTTATCTTCTTATCAGGCTTATGGGATTTTTGTTAAGTAAGAATTTTCCTAAAATGCTTCTTTTACACATCTCTAGATCTTTCCCAATCCCCCTTTTTCTGATCATCTTTACTTTACTTTGGTCTTCCTCCAATCCACCTTGCCAAGTGCTTCAAACAATGGACATGATCTGTGATCTACAAAACTAAAGTTATGCTTTCAATCAATGAAGATAGGAATTTATTTATCAAAAAGCTTCATTCCAAAAGCAGTAGACAGTCATTATGCATATTTGTGTGATTTTAATCCTGATTTTTAGTCATAATAAATAAATGCTCTGAAATGTTATTTATTGAAATTCACTCTGACATAATTATGACTAATTCAATTTGATCTCCATCATCAGACATACTGTATATGTTTTGAAATTAAATTCCAATGAAATGTGGTTATTAAAAATTTCAAAGAAATCTTAGATGTTTTCGATACTTCATAGAGATATATCAACCTTTGATATAGATCAATAACTTACTGACCCCCCCCCTTATATTTATGTTTAAAATAAAGCATTTATTCATTCAATTATGTTGTGTTATGTTATAATTGGAATTTATTTCATCCACAAAGTATTATAATCTTACCATTTGCTTTTTAATTTCTAATTGAATATCAGATCTATTTATTAATAATCCTACATTATCAGTAGACTTTAACTGCCGTTCCAATTAACAAATATGGACTATAGTATTTAAGTGTAATATTATATTCATGTTGTGGTTAATTTTGTTTTTCTAGATGCCTCGTCGACGTCAACAGTTGGTTGACAGGGAGTACCAGTGTTGTCTTTGCTTCCACGTGCGTACAGGGACTGTACTTTTGGGCATATGGCAAGTTCTTGTCCACGTTGTTGTAATGGGACTCTTGGTGGTCATTATTGCCAAACCAAACATTGTCGCCTCACCAGCTGAACAAAGCAAAATTGAATCTAGTATGAATGTCATCGCTTTAGGTCAGAAAGAGACAATCATTTTCAACGACCACCGCCCCGAATCACATCTGCATACTGTTGATACTGAGCATCGTTCAGGTAAAAATAACTCTTACTACTTAAATGGTGATTTAAACATTTGAGAAAATACAGTTCACTTAAATATTGAATCTAGATTTGTAGAACCCACTAAAGTAGTACGTTATCACAGACCAGAGATGGACAACAGTTCTAATCATCTTTGTGATCTTCAATCTGGTGTAAATCCTGACTTAGAATAAAGTAAAGATGTGAGGGACATAGTCGTTTCATGTTAAAGCCAAAATTCAAAAATATATAAATTTATAGTGCTACCACTTCATGATTTAAATTTAACAATCTTGTAAAAGGAATAGTTGGACTGTATTAATTACTTGCAACTAGTTACACATCTTATATTGTCTAGTTAACACGTCAACTTAGTAAATCTTGGAAGTCTGTATTTTAAAGTTACTCTTAAAATTGTAAACATGTTGAACAATATACAAATAGCTATTAGACTGTGTTTTTGAACTGACTTTAAAGACTACATAAAAACGCCTGTATTTGCTCGGAATGCAACCAAAGCAATATCATTATACATTGTGTCACTGCAGCGCTTGCTTTGGATCGTTTAGATGTTGATTGGTTAGACCCTAATTAAACATTTTTTTGATGTCATTGTTCAATGGCAAAATGCAATTGTCGTTGTTCCACATGAGCAAGTTTCACCATAACTACCACCTTTTTAGCGTTGAACGCTGCTGCAGATTTTTGTTTATCAACTATTGTAATTGTCTTCGGTGTTAATAAAAAAAATTGGTCAAGTTGCAGATTTAATGAAAATACATCAGCGGTTCGTTAACAGCATTATGCAAGTGACGTTTTCTTGTGGCATGTCACATTTGCTCAATAGAATGCAAGTAATGTAATCACCATAACAACAAGTGCAGGCACTGAAACACAGAGGCGAGGCTTGGAAATTGTGTAACCGCCACAATGGAATTAATTTGAGATTGGCCAGTTTGCAGATTTGATTGTGAATGTAAAAAACAACCTATGTCACCTATACAGATAACAATTAATCAAAACATAGCACGTGTGCCCAGCCATTGAAAGGATGCCTACCGAAAATTTCACCTCTCCGATAGATTGTCTAAGTGAGTGAATTCTTGCAGGCTCCATTATTTCACATTTCGAGGATAATTTCAATTTATTGGCTAATTATATCATCTGTTCTGAATGCCACTTGTGCCTTTAACCAGACCTGTTCACTACTACGAATTGTTGAACACTAGTTCTATATTGTCAGTGTATTTAAAAAAATATTTAACTTTGTTGTTTTTGCCAGATAAAGATGAAGGTGCCGTGGCCATGGTGTTTGGTGCATCAACCCATAGCGATGGTCAGCATGGCCGTACTTCGGATGTTCGTCGTTGGCGTCATGATCGCTACTGGGGCCTTGCCCTCACCTGTCTCTCTTTGTCATTCAGCCTTCTCCTATTGCTCGGAGCTCTTAACGAGAAACCATCCTATCTCATGCCCTACTTCTGTCTGCAAGTTTTCGACTTTGTGATCACTGTGCTCAGTGTGGTCGGATACCTGTCCTACATGCCCGATATCAAACTCTGGATCAAAGCCAAGGTAGAGTTAATTAATAAATTGTGTGTGAGTGGAAGAAAAGCGCAGTCGTCATATAGTACCAGCGAATGGTTTTGATAGACAACTCAGAAAATATATACATCATGGAAAAACATTGTCAGAGTAGTAGTCAGTGGCCTAGAAAACGTTAGGTAAATAGTAATAACCACTGGTTTGCTATGCGAAAACCAACACTGTTGGACGGTTGCGAACTGTTGGCCTTTGTGACTTCCTATATTTCAATTTATTTAGTATAAATAATTCCAAGTTCTTATTTTCGGTTCGATTTAACAATGATGTGTCTGATCTTGTTCATATTGAGATGTTAACTATCTATTTTATTCCTGAATTGGTGTGTGTAGTCACATATTTTAGTTATGGATTGTTTTATAATAATCAATTGATTATGTTACCACCCTCTTTCTGAGGTAATGTATAGGATAAGGCAACCTGTGTGGATCGACATGCACTCACATTCCCCAATATATTAAACAGCCAGCATATTTTTTCGATGAAATCTGAGCAACCATCTGCAATATGTTGATGTTTTTTTAATATTATATAGATGTTACTCATGGTAAGTCGCCTAAACCTTGAGATAGAGTCGCGTAGTCATGGCGACACCACCACCACAAACCGTCGACGAGCTGAATCTCAACCACGTTACAAGGATTGTCTCTTGATACCAAGAAAACGTTACACTAAGTAATCGCTGAGGAAAACATATTTGAGTTCATTTGCACTTATTTCATTGCATCGATATTCTACCACAAACTGTCAAATCCCTGAATTTGAGATATATAGAGATACTTTCATTGTTAGTCTTTGTTGTTATAGCCGATTTCCTTTTTTCGCAGGAGAGCATGCCATACAAGCGTGAATTGCTCCAATTCAATCACGCCACGCTTATCTTCATGGTGATGACGGTGAGCTTTTTCATCTTGGTAATCAAAGCCTATCTGATGGGCATGGTATGGTCCTGCTACAAGTACTTCGTGATGAAGGCGAACGGTCGCGTTTTCACCGCTACTATCCGTGTACATGGCTCGGAGGACCCGGAGACTGGCCTAACTTCTGACTCGGAGCCCCTGCTTTTCCGACCACCTAAATACGAAGTAATCAGTTCATTTGTTTATATACCATCCAACCTACTGTAGGTGTAGCCTGTCTATAGAATGTCACCTGTTTAGCGATGGGCAATATTAAGCAGCAGTCAATGCCTACTCTAAGCTAAACCAAGGAGTACGCATTTTTATCCTCGTGATAGGCTAAAAATACGAAATGGTGGGGAGAGCCCGCGTTTGATAATTTGATTAGTAGAAAAGAGATTGTACATATTTGGATTAAGTGAGTTTTGTTATACACGCAAGTCAATACATCCTTCCAACGGTTTGCTCTTGTCATTTAAGCTAAAGCTTGTAGGTTCAAATTCTTGTATGGGATACTTACATTTCACCATGATTTTCACAATTCGTTTGCATGAATCTGCTGGACGCCGATCAGGGTTCGTACGCTGTCTGGAAAAGTCTGGAATTTTTTAGGTGACCTGGAAAGGTCTGGAAAAGTCTGAAAAAATGGGGAAATGGTGATAAAAGTCTGGAATTTTTTGTGACGAAGAAAAAAAATTTTGTTGAAAAAAATTCTGTGACCTAGTAGAAAAAAGTGTGCATGTTCTCCAAATGTCATGAAGTAATCTTGGAAACTCAATTTCCGCTAAAGTTTTGTCGGCATCGATGGGCAGAAAATCGGCAGGTTGCACGGAGAGCATTTCTAGTGTGGCCAGATGTCCGGCTTTTTCTTGAAGATCTCAGGAAGAAAAAAGCCCAGCACTGAAGCTTCAGTCGTTCAAAACACTGAATGACCTTCAGAAGATACCGACTATTGTCCCCGAAGTTGAAATCTTTATTTCCACCGCCAACGAGGTTGAACCCTTCTTCACATAATTCCAAACCGATCAGCCAATGATTCCCTTCCTCACCGGCGATCTGACCAACTTACTGAAAAACCTCATGTCACGCTTCGTGAAGAGCGACTACCTGGAG
>JAUYWV010141323.1:0-10555 GCA_032274565.1 Nematoplana nigrocapitula | reverse complement strand
TCATCCGGAGGACCGGAAGGGAGACCATCCTTTCCGGGCAATGGGGCCAGTAAATGGGCCTCGATCTCTGGCAGGAACCGGAAGAAGAAAAAGAAGTCATGATCTGCGGGGTTCTGGACGCCGACTGTAGCGTCCAACCGTCCTATGGTGTCGAACTCCGACGACGGCGTGAAGAAGAAGTCATGATCTGCGCGAACTCTAGCGTTGAAGTCGCCCATGAGAACAATACGTTCCTTGCTGGGGATACTGCTGATGATGAAAGCGAGATTCTCATAGAACTCATCTTTTGCGTCAGTAGTGGAGTACAGTGACTGGGCATACACGCTGACGAGGGTGACGGTGGTGTTAAGGCGGAGTGTCAGAAGACGCTCCGATCCACTGCTGCCTGGTTCTACCGTGCTCAGCAGGCTGTTTCTTACTGCGAAGCCTACTCCGTGCTGCCTGGGCGCATCAGAGCTCTTCCCTTGCCAGAAGAATGTGTAGTATTTTTCCTTCAGTGTGCCCGAGTCTGCCAGACGTGTTTCCTGTAGGGTGACTATGTCGACGTTTATGACAGCTGTTTTCCTGGTGTCGCTGATGTCCTGAAGGTTTTCGGAAAAGGCCGGTCATCATTGTCCGGACGTTCCAACTTGCCAGTTTTAGAGCTGGTCTCTTTTCTTGTTTTCCTTTTGTTGCCTGGTGTGAAGGTTGCGGTTTTCTTATAATCTCCATGCACCCGATAGAGAAAGCAGGCCGTGGCGATACAATACCTTATTGGATGGGGGCTGCCCAGCTTGAGGCGGGCAGTGGCTGTCCAGTGAGATTCGAGAATCTTTCCCACCGTCGGCAGCAACCCCTGGCGCGGCGCTTTACGCCAATTGAGCGATAGCTTATAACCGGTATCTGTTGCTCCCCGTGTTGTGCCTATGCCGAAGGCGAAGCTGGAGTGTCCTCTCCAGAGTGTTGATGTAAGTGTGGGTGTAAGTGTGGTGTAAGTGTTGCTCTAAGTGTGGATGTGAGTGTGGATGTGGATGCAAGCCTGGGCGGTGTTATATGGAGGACAGGCTGTCGCCCATGCAGCACGTCCCCCCTCTCCACGCCGCTGATGGATCCAAAGGAACAGCAAGGCCGTTACAGTTTGGCACCAGCGCCGTCGCAGAAGCTGCCAAGGCGAGGTTGAAGACAACGACGAACTGCCTTAGGGACTTCGCCTCCGGATTTTTCCTCGAGGTTGACTCCTGAAGCCTTTTCCATGATTGAATATAGCCGCAAGGCTGCGGAGGTTTTGAGTCAGAGTTTTCCTTCTCCTAGATGAACTGCCTTCCCAGGCTGACGAGCCCCATCTGCCCGAAGCAACTGGTTTTGAGGCGCCAATGACCCGCCTTCACCCCTTCTCCTGTCAGTATAAACAGTTCCGCCGTGTATAGTAGCTAAGCCACACGAGAAGGCCAGGAGTTGGACTTAGTTGTCAGAGGCTGTTTGAGACGCGCGCCATTGGGAGCACTTTATAGGAAGTGGGAGCTTGCCCCCGGCTATGACAACCTTCGGAATCAAAGAATGTGATACAAAAGGTATTAAGCTACTGGAACATATGAATAAAGGTAGTTGAAAAAGTTTTAGAGAAGAGATTGAGGAAGATTTTTAGGATTAATGAGATGTAGTTTAGTTTTATGGCAGTAAGAGAGACTACAGAGAATAGAGGAAGCTGTTCATGTACTTTGTCGATCTGGAGAAAGCATTTGCCAAAGTGATAAGATAAGCTCTATGGAAGAAAGGTGTACCTGAAATACTAGTGGGTGAGGTGATAGAGATATACGAAGTGGAGGGTGAATTCTCTGATGAGTTTAGTGTAAATGTTGGATATAATCAGGGATTGACCCTTTTACTGTGCTATCTGAAATAGAAAGGAAGGGCCTTCTTGCTGAATTAATCTATGCAGATGATCTAGTGCTGATGGCAGAGACAATGGCCGAATTGTAGGATTAGTTTAATAATTGGAAGAGAGCCTGAAGGTAAATAATGAGGAAAACTAAAGTGATTGAATGCGGCCAAATGGTAGAGTGGTTGAAATGGTTAAAATTGATGGATTTGGGGTTTATGGTAAGGGGTTAGTGAGTAATTCTATAATGCAGGGTGTCCATAGGTACTTGAAATTCAAGTATAGACTTGATTTAGCGTAAATATATACTTGAATAGGGACTACTATACTTGAATTTTGTCAATATAAGAAGAAACAATATTTTTTTTGTAAAACAACTATAGCCATAATTCAACTTAAAAACATTTTGTGCATAAATTTATTAACTATTATATATATATATATTATAAATTAATATTAACAAATAAAGATCATGTTACATATTATAAAAAATTATAAAGTGTACTTTTACATCTCTTATTACAATATAATAATATACTTAAATACTATTCTATAATATACTTGAATTGTTTTAAGGAATACTATGGACACCCTGGCTTATGAAAGATGCCAGTCTTATTGAAAGCATGTGGGTCTTCCCTGCGTAAAAATTAGTGAACCATTTCTTGCTTTCGACATCAAGAAAATATTATGAAAGGCTGGCGTGCAGTCACGTATGCATGTATACTGTATATTGACCTACTTTGGATAAATTATTTTTCCCTTCTTTAGAAAACACAGGTCATGGTGCTGCAGGTCTGTTACGCAAAACAGTGATAGCAGCATAGCTATCAGACACAGAGAAACGTTTGATGACATTTGTGAATAATATCAATAAGAATCTTCGTCCAGTCCGTCACTCTAAACAAGTCTCTTGGGCTATGACTCTCTGGATCTCCATCCTCCACTCCTTCCGATTATTGACCGAAAATGTTCTTGAATAGTTCCACGTCCTCAATCCTCAATTTGTGTTCCATAAATGTCCGTTTCCTTTGCTAGAATTTACTAAGTAATTCTCGTTTAACTCCTACAGCTCTTTGGCATTTGTTCTCCTTTCTCGCCAAGAGATGCGGAATAGCCGCTGATATATCCAAACTTCCATCACCTCTTCTCCTTCTTCCTATAACCGTCCTTATGCAACATACCGGCCAGACAAGGGACTTTACCAACTTTATTCTGATCATTCCACATGTTTGTCAATTCAAGTGTTTAGCTTTTGCCATTCCCATTCGAATTTTCAAGTCTTATGTTGTGTTTCCATTCTTTGTTTTGACTGAACCGAAGTATGTGAAGAGATCCACTTTTGTGTTTTGTACATTGGATGAGTTTAGTTTTGAAATTAACTGAGAAGAATGGCTGCTTATTTGCAAATTGCACAGAGCGGTTTATTTATCCGCAAAGAGAAAATGCCAGGCAGAATATTATTAGATGTAGAGCTGCTATTACGGGAGAAAATTTAGAAACAATAATTCGATTAAATAACCAACCCCAGCATAAAATCTTTAAAACTTTATCAAAATTTCATAGATTTCGAAGATGTTTTCAAAACCTCACCCGCTGTATTCTAAATGACACAGGCAACCAGAGCCAGGATAGTTGTCAAGACCTTTCTTTACGATGTTGACGAAGTGTGACTAGTACACCATGTGGTGTCTCACACAAGTCGACCAGGTCTGGATAGTTGTCAATACCTTTCTTTGCAATGTTGACGAAGTATGACTAGTACATCCTGTGGTGTCTCACACAAGTCGACCAGGTCTGGATAGTTGTCAAGACCTTTCTTTACGATGTTGACGAAGATGTGACCAGTACATCATGTGGTGTCTCACACAAGTCGACCGGGTCTGGGTGCAGCATCCGGAAAGAAGAAGAAGATTTATTAGAACACTGGTTCAGCTCGCGTTGATTTGTACAATTTAAGAATTATTATTTGTTACTTGCCATTTTCTTTCCTAATTAAACATTAGACTACTATCTGTCACTTTCCAGCGCTGAAAATCCATGTCAGCCAAGCAACCAAGGATGTTTTGGACACCTTTGGCAACTTTGTCCTGTCCAAGCGTGGCATTGTCGAATTAAAGGTAATTCCCATCGCATACTACTTATAGTACTAACTTCAGCGAAGAAAACTTGTCGTTAATATGGGAAAATACCAGTCTCTCCCTGACACGCTCAACTGTCATTCACAGCGTCTGTCTTCTATTTTTGCTTGATGAATTTTAACGCAATATTCGGTTTTCTGCTTCTATTTTATTTGTCTGTTCGTTTTCGTCAATGAAAATGGTTACCCACTCCTTTCACTTAATCTCTATATTTATATCGATCTAACACACTGTCCCCATGCAGTCGCCTTCTCGTGGCGCGGTGTCCTGCTCCTGCAGGCAAAGTGCTGCATTCTCTCCGACATCATACGCTTCTCGTAATCTAAAATTTATTGTTTTCTGTTTAACGTGAGAGAATATTTCAAAAGCTTTTAGTAATGACTTGTATTTACGTGAGTATGAACATACATGTATACTGTTTTTCCCGAGTCACTCATAAACAGGAAACGTTTCTCAAAGCAAAGAGAAGCATGGCATTAGGAGATCCATTAATCGCCGGTGACAGCTGTAGAAGGATATTTAACGAGAAGGATAGGCAAGTCCGTGTGGCTGCAAGCTATGTACAGTAGAAGGCGACGATTGCATGGAGTCGACAGCTATTTATAGAACAACTCCTATGCTTGTTTCAAATCGAAAGCTCGAGTTTTACAGTAATTTTTAATTTGCAATAAATTGTTTACACTGTGGTTTTATTTTATTTTAACTACTATGGTGAAATACATCGAATACCTACTTGTCGACTATTACTATTTAGACTAAAGCTATATACTAGATGATGTTGAGTTGTCAGACACTAGAACAGAGGTGGTGGAAAATAAACTGGAGAATTGGATGAGGGCTTTAAAGGACAAGGGACTGAAGATCAGAAGGAAGAAGACAGAATGCATGATATCTAAGGAAGATCAAGACTCAGAGATAAGCTTGCAAGGGGAACGTTTAAAGAAAGTTGACAAGTTTGAATACCTGTGATCGACGGTGGCTCGTGATGGAGAACTGGACGCAGATATTACCCATAGAATTAACTCTGGATGGAACAATTTCAAGTAGGTATCGGGAGTTATATGCGATCAAAGTGTTAACACCAGGATTAAGGGAAATGTGTGCAAGATAGTTGTCAGACCAGCAACGATGTATGGTGCTGAAACGTGGGCTATAAAGAAAGCGCAGGAGAATAAATTAGATGTTGCAGAAATGAGAATGCTCAGATGGATGTGCGGGGTAGCAAAGCTGGGCCAGATCAGGAATGAAAGAATTAGAGGTACGACAAAGGTGGGAGAGCTATCGAGAAATACACAAGAGAGCCGACTGAAATGGTATGTTCACATGAAGAGAAGAGAGCCGACTGAAATGGTATGGTCACATGAAGAGAAGAGAGCCGACTGAAATGGTATGGTCACATGAAGTGAAGAGAGCCGACTGAAATGGTATGGTCACATGAAGAGAAGAGAGACATGGCAATGGAAGTGCACGGAGGGCGCAAGAGACCGAAAAGAAGATGGATGGACTATGTGTGTGACGACCTCAGGGAGACGCGATTGACGGGAGATGAATGGCACAACCGAGGCCTTTGGAGAAGGCTGATCAAAACATGCGACCTTACGCGAAAGTGGGATGGATAAGCTGCGGACAAAGAAGAAGAATACAATAACGAATGCTAATCAGCATGTAAATAAATACCTATTAAATATACTGTAAATGTTATAACTGCTAACCTTTTAAAATCAAACAATAATAAAAATTTTCGTACTACTACCAAGTAGTATAAATATAATATAGAACATATGATAAACTAATTTCAAATGATGTAGAATTTATGTAGAATTTATTTGAACTATTTCATCGAACAAATGTCTTCCCACTCCCCTGACCTGGGTAGGGCATTCGCTAGGTGGTTGTTGTTGTTGTTGTTGTTGATGATGATGATTGTCGGCAAGGGCGTCACCGGAGCTCACGGGATAGTTGTTGGATAGTGCTCCGGACATAAGCCAGGACCTCCTTCGGTAGTTGAACCGGTCGACCATTTGTGCAGTACGTCAATTACAGTATATGGATGAAGAAATGCACCGCCATGGTGGTGTGTCGGGATGGATTACATTTGTCAGCCGACACAAGCGCACACGCAGGGTGACGTGAGAGTTTCTTCCCATAAATGACAGATCGGTGTTGGGAACTGCAGTAGGACAACATAAATCAATCTGGCCCCGCCCTGTATGGTGGCTTGATACTGACATTCCTTTATGCGGCGTGTTTGACACTTCTCTAAGTGGATGTGCAGCACGCATACACACATACATCAAAAGCCAGGCGTGTACAAATTGAGTTCTCTTCCTTAATTCCTGCATCAGCAGCACGTTGGATGTTGGATGGCATTCTACAGCTCATTTACTGCGTCGTAGGTGCAGCAAGGACTGAAGCAGAATGGGGTCGTAGTTTGGGTCTTCTGTTCCATCGGTTTCCAACTGATGTTTAGCAGATTTCTGTATCATCTCATTTCAATCGCTTTGATTTCTTTTCAATAACTTGACCGACATGCCAACTCTTTTGGTCTTCGTCTTTATTACAGTACATATTGAAATTGCTTCTGAAGTCGTGGCTGTTGTTCCAGTTTCATGGGGGAGGGATCTTTGCGAATCTGGGTGTGATGTCGTTAGGCCAGTAGTAAGATTGGCAGCCGCTCCTCCCACATCGTGCCGGCTCGTTCTGAGAGATGATATGCCTCTGCTTTGGAGTCTGCAAGTTTCTTTTTATCAGATGAGGTGTTTGGTCCCAGTTCTTGCCTGTGAGACTTTTAATGGTGTTGAGGTGTTGACAACTTTAAAGCCACCTAAAACTTCAGTTAACGTGTACTCTCGGGGATTTTTTTAGTACTGGCGAATAAGGTATCCTTGCGGAACTCCGACAATATCTGTGAGCCAATCACCATTCATACTGACACTCGTGTTGTTCTGATTTCATGCAACACACGAATAGACTTTCTCGTTTTTCCCAATATTATATTTTGTTCCCAGATGACCCAGGGATCGCCTGTGCGTTGAGGCACGATCGGCGGCCCACCATAGATCCAAAAGTCAGGAATGTGGTGAATCAGTAGAAGACGTCCGTCATCTTCTCCTAGATTGACCTGCCTGGACTCTACCATGGAGGACAATCTTCGTCCTAGTCATCAGGCTAGAGAAGATTGAAGACCATGAAAAGGTCATCCGGTTTCTGAAGTAAATTGGTCGCTTGTACCGACTGGTCGTGGTCGGGATCCTTGCGACCCGTGTCCTAGAAATAGAAGAAGATCCCACAAGTGAGAATTGGTCAGAAGAGTTGTTGCACTCTGCAGAAGTTGTATACATAGATAAATTCCATATTTGTTGCGTGCTTTGATCATAAGGTATACATCGGTCCTATAAAATGTAGTATACTGCACCTGTCGTTTGCCAGGCGGAACAAGCTCTAGGTTATGGTGTGCTTCCTACCTTCTCATTGTCCCATAGGGAAAAGGCACCCAGATGACCTATTGGCTCCATGGAGAAGGCGACAACATTGCGGACGTCCATCACAATGTCTACACCCGTTGTGCCAGTGAGGACTCCTCTAGTCCTGGAAATACGCTCTGACACGACTCTGGTCACATGGACTCAGCATTCCGCCGCCTGTTTACCTTTTCTCGCCCTCTCATGGACAACAGACTGTGAAGATGCCTACAACAGTCCACACATGCATCAGCTGAGTATCCCTTGTGGTGGTGGTGGATCTGCCGCTTCAAGTTGCTCCCGTAGGTCTTCAGGATCCACGCGCTTTATCTTATAACCCTCCTCCCACTCTCTCCTCTGACCTCTTCGCTTCACCAAATCCACGACACCCTACCTCAGATGGCAACTACAGCCTCTCTTATACGCACGTCCTCCCAATCCTTTTCTCCCTCTCTCTGTCTCCCTCACGTTTTCGCTTCTTGTTCTCTGTCAACCTCACGCTCTCTCTCTCTCTCACACTTTTTCGATTCTCGCTCTGTCAACCTCACGCTCTCTCTCTCCTTCATGTTTTATCTTTCTCCCTCTCTTCACTCTCATCCTCTCTTTGCCTCACGTTTTTGCTTCTCACTTTCTATCTCTCCCTTTTCAGTCATTCTTTCTCTTTTTATGTCTCTTCTTCACTATCGCACTCTTTGTCTCTCATTTTCTGTCTCTTTCTCTCTCCATTTGTTGCCATTGGATTAATTCTTCAATCGTTTACTCTCATTTCTTAGACATTAGATCTTAAATATCTCAAAGTTTTGTACTTGCTTCACCCTCTTATATCCATCGCCATTTCTGTTTCCCCTCATTGGCTCTTGCCTCCTACGAATCCTCCCCTGGAGATCCCTCTTTTTCGGGTCACCTGAAGCTCCCATAGATCCTCAGATCCCTCTGCGAAACAATATTCCTTCCTCTGGCCTCTGTGTCATTTATTGGAGAATGCTTTTCATCACTACACGTGAACTGGTGCGATGCCTTCTGAGTCAACTGCAGTTCCGGTTCGGAATTCTATGATCCACCAGCCCCACCCAGCAGACAATTAATGAAAAACCTCATCTTGTAAATTCCCCAAGAGAAAAATAACAGATGTATTTTCAGAAAATTGGGAACTGTGTCTAATATGTACATATGAGTATTCATTCAGTATTGGTCACGTGACTTCGATATGATTTCCTTGTACAGTAGCTATACGACATTCATCCATATACAGCAGATGTAATTCTATTTATACTCTATATGTATAAACGTGTACGAACTGCTATGGTTCCTACATATGTACACTTGTTAGAGTGTCGTCACGTGTACAATGGAAAAGGTTCCAAATTGTCATTTCAATACTACGAGTGTTCATTCTGAAATAAATCTATACTTTCCTCGTCCACGTTTGCTTTATTTCTCTGAAGAACGGGAAATTTGGAGACGACTAGCTTCGACTCTAACACAGTCGCGTGATTTTCCTAACACATTATCTTCATAAATCAAGCTTTAATGACATGAAATGGCATTGCCCTTGCTTTCACAACTGCTGAGATACACTCATCGGTAGAAGGTTATCTCTAAAACTGAAAAGCACAGTAAACGCATGATTGCTAGCTAGAATGTAACCAAGGAAAAATATCACTTGCAATAAATGTTCAAATGGAATGTTGTTATCATCTATATGGAAACATTACAGATTGCATAAAATGACGTAAATATTTGGTTGACTTAAAAAGTGTCTAAAAAGATCATCAACACAAAACCTGTTTCTCCCATAGCGTTTGTTTGACGACGGGCACCGCGTTGCGCGGGTGTCTCATTGGCGCGGTCTTTTAAGGTGTGTTGTGTTGTTTTTTCGTTTCGATGCACTCTCATTCTTTTGGCAGCACGTGACTGGGAGCCATTCGTTGATTTTCTTTTCTTTGACATTTTGTCGCGAATTACAATCACTATTTCAACTTTATAATTTCAATGTAAGTCAATTTCCAAGTCTGTTTGTATATTCATTAGTAAACAAAGTAATAAGCAATTTGAAACTTGTTATTTATGATCGATTGTTCCGGAATTCTGCAGTATGTTTTACGTTTAAGTTATTTACAAATGTGGTAAAACTTCTTCGAATCAGTATTTGTAATTTGGAGATTTTGCGTATAATATGTTACACAAAATCGATCAATAAATAAATAAATGTAAATGCAATATGACTGTGGACAGTGGTGATTTCACTGCGACGTAAGGTGTTCTTTATTTTACGAAATTTCCTAAAGATCGCATTTCAAATATAGTTATGTACCCGTTGTATACCTGCACTTTGGCGAACACTGACTCGTTATAGTGCTATGCTGTTTCCGGCAAACACATACAAATCCCTAAATCCTCTTTTCCAGTTTTCAAAAAGTCCATACATGAGAACAAAAGTACGTCCTCATGATTCTAGCTCTACGTCTTCTCCGTTTACTGTCGACAGTTTATCCATTGAAAACATCATATAGCTAGCTACAAACAAAGACATGATAATTTGACCTAAACATTCTGAACTATAGATCTAGAAGAAGTTATCCGAATTGTTTTACCATCCCAGGAACGTTTGGCACTTGCTCAGTTCTCTGTATATTTTACTGATTTTCATCTGCATCTGTATTTTAATAGTAAAAATTGATCTAATATTTTAGGATATCGCCCGCCAGTTGCCTGATACCGCCGATACTATCGATTCTCTACGATACACCGGTAAGCCATCTCATATTTGCCTTCACATCTTATCAAAGTGAAGCTATCATTTTAAGGAGTAAAACTTCGCATTGGGTTATATCAGATACTACATTAGGGAGAGCATGGGACGACAAGCAGTCAAAAAGATTACATTCTTCTTTGTGGCGGAAAATCTGGCCATGACTGGTTAGGAATCACAGAGTGGGAGACGGAATGGATTTTTACCTCTCCCCCGCCTTCACGTGGCAGGGGTGTACTGCTCCGGCAGGCAAAGTGCTGCATTTGCTGGTTTCTCTCTTAATCCGATCTCTTGTCTGTCTGTGTCTTTTCTTTCTTTTATCTTCCCCTCTCCTTTCTTTTTC
>JAUYWV010141312.1:0-10556 GCA_032274565.1 Nematoplana nigrocapitula | reverse complement strand
CATAGATGGATTGTATGGAAAAGATAACTTTTTATGAATACATAGAAAAAAATAAATATAATAATCTAATGATTGACTTTACGAAAATTTAATTTTAAATTATTCACTTAAATTTATAATTTTTTTGTACGTCAACTGATATACTCTCACTCTTTCTCTTTGTGATTCACCCTCATGAGTTCCATCTATCTCAAGGTTTTTTAATGCCAGTAGTAGGCATGGTCTGGATATCAATAGGTATCAATATGAGGTTAATACACGTTGGATGCACGTTTGTTTAAAACGCTGCCGTCATGTAATGGTACTAAGCATAGCATATTTGAAGCAATACGAAGACCCGACCCGTGGTTCTCCTCCATATGACAAAGTGGTTTCTTAATTTATTTTTTTTAGTTACATTTATTTTGCAGAAACATCTCCACACACCTCTGAGACGCATTCTTATTGGTTAGTCTGTTTTTAATAAAATTAACTCGGTTTTTGTTTTTAACGTTTTAATTTTTTTGATAATTTTATATTATTTTTTGTTGAAAAATAGTTTAACACTGCCATTTTCATTTGTTGATGTCACCGTTTTTTGTAGAAAGTTGTTATTTTGTTGTAACTTATTTCATCCTTAACTCTAGTTTAACTTGGAGCAAAATGGAGCAAAACTTTATTCAGGCGAGGGGCGTTTGTGAACTAGAGTTAAGAAATCCTTTAATTTTATCGGGACAACCCTGATATTTTGTTAAATTAAACTCTCTTTAAGACTCGTATGCGAATCCCTCGAAACAAGTTGTTCTACAGAAAGAATTCATCGTTGTACTGTTCACTCCATCCCTTGACTCTAAAGCTGTCGTGCAGATTTCAATAATTGTCCTACATTTTCGTATTATTCAGTCACCAATGCGTTAGTCTATTGTTCCCTCACCTTTCGTAATTCCAGCGCCCCATGATTGCACTTCTTTTTTAATACTCTTTGATTCACTCATTCTTCTGCTGAAGTTTGCTTTCTGCCGTGACTGATCTCGTTACCACCAATTGGACGTTCACACTCACCAATTTTCTTTAATGTACCTATATTATCCGCCTTTTCAGTAACTTTTGGACATGATTATGGTAGCAGGAACTATGAAACATTGTACTCTTAACAGACAGCTTGGTTACATTTCTCAGGGTTCTCCTCCCTCTTCCATCGCCACATGTCCACTTCGAAAACGTCTCCTACCAGCTCTCCAATCGGAAAGTCATGTTCCTTTTACCAACAACCCTTCTTCTTCCACCAGTTTCTTCACTTACATCAATCACCCTATCCCTGCATTTTTTGTTTACCCGGCTCCTTTCAGAGGATGGGAGTTGGCCATAGCTTTTACACTCAGTAACTGGATCACGACTCTTGCGAGCACCGGGGAGTTGCTAGCCATTTCGCTATTTCAACCTGAGGGCACCACGTGGAGGCGGCTGGCTTTACCCTCGGGCATACAGTGCTTTAGTGGAGGGGCCATTCAACCACACCAATGATATTTTTAGTTCTTTTACGCACCATACCACGGCCACTGTGAGGGAAGCGGTGCTGAAATTAATTCAGTGACACAACCAGGATTTGAACCCTGGATGTTTGGCTACGCAGTCAGCGTTTGTTTGTTTGTTTGTTTGTTTACCCGGCCTCGACAAGAGAATTGAGGTGTAGCACAAGGCTACCGACAATCCCAGTATCTAAATTACTGCTGGCATGGATTGCCCCAGGAGGTTGAGCCCATTTCGCACTAGCGTCGCTAACCACTCGGCCACCCACCGCTTTATCCCTACATTCTATTCAATAGCCAGCCTTTTATTTATCTCTTCTTCCCATCACATGGCCGTGCTCCCTTCTCCTTCTTATACCTACTGCGGCGAGTCTCCTCAAGATCTATTTTACCTCCAGCTCTTTCGTGTCTCCAATACTGTCCCACTCTTTCCAATTTGCAGGCCCAGCAGTATTTCGCCGACGCGAGCGAGGCGGAGAGTTGGATGAAAGAGAAGGAGCCGCTGGTGGGCAGTCTGGAATTCGGCAAGGACGAGGACTCCACCGAGGCTCTGCTGAAGAAGCACGATGCTCTCATGGCCGACATCGAGGCCTATGGGGCTACCATAGGATCTCTGCGCGAACAAGCTCAGGCCTGCCGCATGCAGGAGGCCCCGGTCACCGACATTTTGGGGAAGGAGGTGGTGATGGCTCTGTATGACTACCAGGAGAAGTCCCCCAGGGAGGTTTCCATGCTCAAAGGGGAAATTCTCACCCTACTCAACTCCAACCACAAGGACTGGTGGAAAGTGGAAGTGAACGACAGACAGGTGAGTAGTCGGCAAAAAAGGTTCGTTCATGACATTCACTAGGTTGACTAGGTATAGACGAGCATACCGACGCCTTCAGATGCGGTTACCGACCGACTGATATATGGAGATGGCGTGGGGCGGTAAACCAGCTCTTACAGTGGCCGAGTGAAGATCGATTATGGAGGGGGCATTGAGGAGATAATCTGCTATGAAAATCTGAAATCGACAAAAGTCCAGGTTTTTTCGAGACTGGAAGAGGATTTAGCACCAGCACGGTAATGAAAAGAAAGTATCCATAACCAAGCAAATGGGTGCTGAGTTGGACTGCTAAAGAGAATTAGAAAATAAATTTTACCGAGAAAGCATTATAAAGAGGGCACTGGTAGCGAAATGTTGGAGTTCGTTTGCAATGGACGTAACTCTGATTATACTGGCCGTCGAAATGGTTAGAGCGGAAGAGTTTAAAGACGCTTACATGAGAATCTGCAGAGAACTGAAATGGATGAACCGATTTCCAGATTTGGAAGACGATGAAGATGACAGAAGAACGGATGAAGCAACACCACCCTCTTTGTGTTACAGGCAAAGACAGACTGACTGGGCTAGTGGAGCACTAAGGGCATTCTGTAAAAATAGCAGTTTTTGAAATTATGGTAGACCGTCGCTCGTGCTCCAACGCACAGGCGTTTCCTAGGCCATCTCTTGTAGACGGAGCTGAGGGCCCACTGACTAGATTAGGTGTTTTTCTTCTACTAGCTGTTTAGTATGGCTAGACGAGATCCAACAGAGGTCATTTGGGATATCTGCATTTTGACGCATAACTCGGTCCAAACTTACTCGTCATCTTGGTTGGGTTTGGAAAGGTCGCAACCCGGGTACGTAGTAAAGGCGGCTGCAACGACAACATAAGAAGACGCCAAAAACGCAATCAACTGTGTTGAACAGTTAACATATAGTATGCTATCTATACAGAGAGGGAAGGAGAGGGTAGTGAGCGGGTTATATCATTGACGAGGTAATATATGGAAATATTCAGAGAAGGAAGGACCAAGATCACATCATCTTACAAAATGGAATTTAATGCCATTCGCATGACGGTGTAATACCAAAGGCAAGATCCTCGTATGGATAGATAGCAAAGCGGCTCTCGATAAAGTAGAAGGGTATAAAAAAAACACCAACAGAGAAGTTGAAGACCTCATCAACATACTTAAAGACAAACCTTAAGTGAAGCATACACCTTTAGTGGGTACCAGGGCATTGTGGTTTCACTAAAAACAAAATCGCAAACAGGGAAGCGAGGAGGGTGACTCAAGGAAATGGGATGAACAGGTTAGACAGACCGAGGGAAATAAGACTTAGAAACCACAACGAAAGAGATATGATGATAGAACATTGGAGAATACAGTAAATGTATTTATTAAGAGAAACCTAGTGCTACCAGAAACGGAACACCAAAGAGCACTGGCTACTTTTCCCAGCGAGGAAAAGAGAGTGAGGCGTAGATGGAGCGTTTGTTGTCTATAGGGGCTCTTGAACGAGCGGGTTTTCACACTCTGAGTGCGACAAACTAATCCCTATCCGGGTGAATAAGTAGAGTGCAGGAGGGAACGGGAACGGTAGCGCTAGGTCTCGTTGCCGCATGCCAATTTCTAGTTAACAGTGTATAGTACCGGTGCTTCTGCTAACATCATTGCCCATGTGTCATTTGCAGGGTTTTGTGCCGGCGGCCTACGTGAAGAAGGTGGAGGCTCCGATGTCGGACAGCCAGGCCAACCTGGCCGAGCAGTCGACAGTGGCGTCGCAGCAGAAGGCGATTGAGGAGCACTACGACTACCTACTCAAGTTAGGCAACGATCGGCGGGAGCGGCTGAAGGACTCTGTGCAGGCCTACCAGCTGGTGCGCGAGGCCAACGACCTGCACCAGTGGGTGGTGGAGAAGGAGCTGGTGGCAGTGACGGAGACCATCATCCCGGGTCATCTGGAAGAGGTGGAGAGCGAGAAGAAAAGGGTGGACGAGTTTGTCAACGAGCAGAAGGAGAAGGAGGCGAAGATCAGCGAGTTGAGAGCGAAGGCGGACAAGCTGAGACGCGGTGGTCAGACGGAGGCGGTGGAGAAGATCGAGGGCATTATCATGCAGTTGCAGAAGAAGTACGAACATCTGGAGGAAGTGACCACGCAGAAGGTGAAAGAGTTGGAGGACTGTCACGCGGTGCAGCGATATCATCGGGAGTGCGACGAGACGAAGGAGTGGATCGACGAGAAGGACAACATGCTCAACACGGAGGACGTGGGCAAGGATCTGGCCACTGTCCAGCGTCTGATTCGCAAACACGACGCGCTGGAGAGAGATTTGGTGGCATTGGGTGAGCGGGTGAAGCTGTTGGACGGCAAGGCCGCAGATCTGGTCCAGAGTCACGCGCACGAAGCAGAGGGGATCTGCCAGCATCAGGAGGAGATCAACGAGGCTTGGAATGCTCTCACTGCCAAAGCCGATCAGAGGAAAGCGAAACTGCTCGATTCGTTGGATCTGCAGAAGTTCTTGGCCGACTACAGGTCAGTAATTGTTTTAGTCTATTTCCTTAATATAGTTGTGCGTTGGAAGCTGGCAATTAATTACGTTTTATGGGTTAGAAAATTACTTTCCCTTCCTACTAGCATGTATTGAATTTAAAAAGGCACTTAGAAATAAATAGAGAGTAACGCCTAGAACCTTTAACTCTCCTACCTAATCTACTTTCTAAACTGATTGTTTCTTTCCATAGGCTAAAACTCTACCTTCGTTTACTGCTACAGTCTTAGAAGGCAGGTCATCTTTCGATTATTTATGAGCATGTACATAAGTAAACAAACTATACGTGCATTAACGAATTATGTTAAACATAACTCAAAAGTTTTCTCATTTATGAAGTAGTTTGTTGGGGGGGGGGGCATTAAAAGAATCTTCTCTTAGTCATGCCACAAAATCACAGTAGTAGCAGATAAATGAATCCAACCGTAAACGTTTTCTCTGAAGAAATCATCGATTCTTAATTGCATAATTCAAATTTCAAATTATCAAAAACAACCTAACTGCTCAGACTCCTCTACATATACTCAAAAGATGGCGCTAGTGCATTACACACACCAACCGTATAACCGTATATTGAGCATTTACGGAAAGTCGAAACCGTCACCAGTTACAGTTATGATTCCAAAGAACCGTCGTTCGGAACGTCAGAATCGCATCTACAACATTACACCTTCGCCAAAAAATATACAAATGAACGTAAAAATTCAGACAATAATAGTCTGCACTTGAAAATATAATTAAAACACTTTTGTTTAAATATGCTAACATTTCACAAGTGTAACTATCCAAAGTCATAAGGTTGGTTATACGGTTGGTGCGTATAATGCATTAAGCAAAGTCGAGAATCATGCTTTTCCATACTACTGCTGAGAGTTTATATTATGTGTTTTTGGTTTGCAGAGATCTGCACTCTTGGATCAACACGATGAATGCCCTCGTGTCCTCAGACGAACTGGCCAAAGATGTGACCGGCGCGGAGGCCTTGCTCGAGCGACACCGGGTAGGTAGAGTACAGATGTGCCAGCGCACACAATACTACTCGTGCACTCACGCCTGTTCCTCTGTTCATATCTTCGCACCCACACCTCACCTCCCCACTGTAACCCATTGCCTTGGCCTCAATTTCAGGACTTAGCAGCTGAGATCACCAATCGGTTCGGCGACTCTCTGGCCAGCACTCCGTCGGATGAGGTATTTCTTGGACACTCCCCGCTAGAGAACGCATGCCTCCTGTTTGAGTTGAGTTGAATTGAGCAACACCCCCATAGGCGCTACAGTAATTCTCGGTCAAATTCAAATGCCTAGGATTTTGTTTACGGCAGATAATAAACGGAACTAGCAAAAGAATTTGTGAAATGACCATACTTTTAGTCATATAGAGCAACAGCTTTGACATACACCGAACACTAATAAGACAATAGTATAGCAATACTGTAAATATAAACCTCTGGAGAATGAGCAACGCTTGGTGGAAGCTCACAGGAAAAGCGAAGATCATTGTAATTAACGGTCAAGGAACGCGTCAGTTCCCCGACCTCTTGGAAGAAAAAGAGAAGGAGAGAGAGATGAAATAAAGAGAGAGAGAGCGGAGGATAGAGGACAGAGAGGAAAGAAAGTTCGACACCGCCCCGCCGGCGCAGCCCTAGGACTGGCTGGTGCGGCGTGCAAGAAGAAGAAGAAGAAAGAATATTAGGGAGAGTAAAGAAATGGGAGGGAGAGAGAAAGCGTTATTCACGGATGCCATGAAAGCCTACTGTGAAAAGCTTTTTCCCACGAGCCGACAGAATTTGAAAAGGAGTTTAAATTGGCATTTCGGCGTCCCAGAGATGTGTCTTCATCGCCAAAATGTATGGTGCTGTTTGATTGACGTAAACTGTTACTAATTTCTTTTCTAACTGCTGCCCAATTTAAAATTAAATTTATATTTGTCGTATTCGAATTCCCATCTTGTTCGAATTTGAACGAGAAAGACTATAGTAGTTACTGCTGTACTAGTCAGCGCTTGGACCTTACCTCTTTCAGCAGCCCTCCCATCATGGTGAACTCCTCCCCCCCCCCCTCCCGGAGTAAGTAATCGAATTTATAGGGTCTATTTACCGCCCGCCTTAAACCAAAGAAACCAATTCCGTACAACTGATCTCTAATTCAGTAGTATGGCGCGAAACTTTTAATATTTTTCTAAATATTTTTTAATGAAATTTGGTTCACATCAATTCACAATATATGTTACACGATAGTTTTTCTGTTGTTACTAAACTACATTTTGTCTGGCTCATATTTTTTTTACTAAGGGAAGCCCTGCTAAATACGAAAAAACAAGTGAATAACGAAGAATATAATTCAGGCAAACGCGGCAAGCAATAAGAATCAGTATATAGTGTCTGCTTCCATAGCAAGTGTATCCTTCAATAAAGCATCGTCTTAGTGAGGAAATACTTCTGAATTACCGAAGATGCTTGTTTTCGACATTCACTGGCGACAGTTTCAGGCAGGGCATTGTGTCTGACAACGCTCTCATAGCTTGCCGCGCTAGATAGCATTAACTTACTCTGGGCCTTCAAAGGGGCCAATTCCAGTTAGTACAAATTACAAACATGCATCGACTTTCCATCCTTCATAATGGTTTTCATCTAATTCTAAAAAACAAATCGTAAATGGTCAGTCTGAAGATGAGGGCGAGTGTTACTGCTTCTCCATCCCCCCTCTAGCGATGCTTGACTGCCCACCCCTCTATCCCCTGCCCGCTGGCATGATGATGGACCGATGAATTAGTTGATTGCCTGCGGTTGAAGGTAGACCAGACCGGCTATCTAAACTGAATAAGGCAGACCTCAAAAGAGGGTGGCGGATGGAGTTGCAATGTCGACATTTGGTGGGGCGAGACGAAGCGAGACTGAACCAGTATCATGTTCTGAGTGATTTAGTGGAGTAGGGAAAAATCAAAGTTCTATAACTTTAGTGCAGAAGAGGTAGGGCGACGTTTCCTAAATCTTTTTCACTATCCTCAGGCAGTGAGAAAAAATTTAACTTCAAAGGTTCAACCGTTTCTCTATTTAACTATAAAGGCTAGGTAGTATCACTTGGTATCAAAATCCCTCAAACTAGTTAGTGGACTTTGGCCTGAATATTTTTGGTTAGTCAGTAGCTTCAATTTCTGTGCCAATCAAGTTTTAGGGAAACCAATCAATATATAGTAAAAATGGAAGAATTGAGTTATGAGAAGTCTGAGGAACAACAAACTATGTATTTAACTTTCACCAAGGCACAGGATTAAGTAAAATGTCGAAGAATTTTGAGCTTGTACAAAGACTTTCTCCTCGGCCCCCTTCCACAAATAAATCAATACTTTTACTAGTTTTTTTCTCTTAAAGTTTTCAATCATATTTTGTCATCATTATGTTTTGAAAGTCTATCAGGTTGATTTTATTGGCTATTGCTGAGTTTATGTGCTTCAATTCGTTTGTAGTAGTAGTACTAGTAGTAGAAGTAGTATGCTGCGTTGGTGACTGTATTTTACGAAATCATTTGTAAAATAAATATATTAGCAATGAATTGTTCTGTATCTACATAGATTAGAAATGAATAATGTGTAGTAGTGTCCGAATTAGCTAGAAATTTCAGCTTTGGGTACGTCAGAGAGCTCGAAATGCAGATAGTTCTATTGTGTGCCCTATAGAGTATGCGCAGTCTGGACCTTAGAGCATATATTTTGTTATGTTGGACAGTTTCTGTGTCGATTTAGGCAGATTTTGCCAGACTCGAATTAGTTTTATTGTTGCTTCAATTGCATGAATTAGATGGTAGAATATATGGCATGAGATTCTACGAAGTTTCAATGTAAGAAAGAAAGAAATGGTAACTAGGCACAGGCTCCACAGACACTTGTCATTCATGCGTATAGTTTACACAAGGTTAATGCTTCTTGTGTGCTATAATAGTCATTTGTCCTGTCTGAGTCAAACGAAATAACGTAATTATATGGGCCAAAGGATTGCTGCACGGCCCAGCAAAGAGGGATGAAGTGTCGCGAAAAGTTAGGGCAGACTAGCTGTATAAACATTTCAACAAAGCTTTGAACTGGCCGCGAAGGAGAAGTCGGTGTTGATCAGGAAAGGATCACCATTTCCACACTTTTAAATACTGCTTTAGAGAACATTGGTGCACTTTTTACCTGAATACTTTCAGCGAACCTGCTCGATTATTTTACATCTCTAACGCAAACGTCGTAGTTTCTCTTTGCCATTTTTTATGGATCGATATTCGGGGTTTTATGCGGTTTGTGCAAATAATAATATTTTTGGGTTGATAATATTGGAATTAAGATGTCCATACAATAAGGGGTGAGTTCTTTAGTTAGTGAAATTCGTAGAAACAGGACGTTAATTTATTTTGGTTTGTTAAGCTAATCGAAGCAATTTTACTTTAATTGCCTTCGTGTAAAAGTGTACTGTACGTATTGAGTAGTATACCTGTTTATAGTATCTCCAGTATGTAGCATTCTCAATTCCCCCAATTCGTGATATCCACTTAGGAAGTTCGTGTGTTGGATAAGATATGTCTTCCAGTTTATTAGGTAAAAATTTGAACATTACACGGTTGTATATTATTGTCGGATTTCGAAACATGGATATATGCTGACATCTACATATATTTGGAACTTACAGTTTCCAAAATGAATGAGCACTCGCATTTCTCACTGCGGGCAGACTTGGATTAAATTCATCAGTTTTACTTTTACTGTGAAAACATGTAGATAATTGATTGTGTATGGTAAACTGTAGATTATATCTCCTGCAAAAATATTTCAAGCTTACTTGGTTGTGAGTGTCTAGAAATGGGACAGGGAAATCCATCGATTGGAAGGACAAATCACTCTATCTTGCTCTCTGAGTACTTGTTGGGGTATGGAGAAGAGAAACTGATTCATATAACCACTTCACCCCTTCCCGCATCCGCAGGAACACCGCACGGAACTCGACGCTCGTTCGGGAACATTCCGCAATTTCGAAGCGTTCGGCAAGGAGTTGCTGGACAATGGGCACTACGCGAGTGAGGAGGTGAAGGAGAAACTCAAGGCCATTGCTCACGATCGTGAACGGCTGAACGAGTGAGGAGAATAATTGAGTTTGTCTGGAGTTTTGGTGGATTGCTGTCCCACTTTCAACTGCTAAGTTGATGGGACGAACCGAATAACAAATTCAATAACCACAGACTAGCCTAGTTTACCCAGGTCCTGCTTATCTAATATCACACAATTTATTTGACAAATGAGACGAGTGATTTTTATGACAAATTGTTTCAAGCATTAGACTTCATTTTTATCCTTTTTGTAAACGCTGTTTCTCTTTTTCTCGTTTGTGTCCTTTAGTTTCCAAAGATTTATTAGCAGCATTGTCGTTGCAAATAGAAATTTATGCAATATTTTCATTTATATTGCTATCACATGTTCATATAGCAAAACCCACATTTCACGTCTCACAAATGCATTCCTAGTGTCAAAAGTAGTAAGATACACCCACGTTTTGGATCATGACTCACCCCCCCCACCCCTACCCGCGGAAAATTTTCCTGTCTAGACAGTTGAGTCACCTAGACCGTCTGATGTCGGTGACCTCGCTGACGAAAGATTTTCTCACTATAGTGCGTGTAGTAGTAGTAATGAGATGTACGACTCGAGCGCATCCCC
>JAUYWV010141301.1:0-10558 GCA_032274565.1 Nematoplana nigrocapitula | reverse complement strand
TAGTTTTGCCTCTTTGAAATTACGTGAATTTGCATTGAAATCAATAGTAAACCATTTTTTCTACCACCCAGAGAAAAAGAAACTTGGAAAACGAAACAACAGGGAATTCCCCGCAGTGCGACGTCTAGATAATCTATTTAAAGTCTTTGCTTTGCCCCCACGGCCCGCTTTGCCACACCCTCCCCATATCAGGTTTATAACATTATATGCGGCTGCCTAAACCATTGCAAAATTATAAGGAACACAGCGTATCCACCATTTGTATTGGAAATGTTTTATTAGAGTTTGAATTCTCTCTGTGAACACACCTAATTGTCTTTCCACCTCCATATTTTTACAAGGCGGTTAAAAATATGGGAAAATCTATATTGCGGAGAAAACTAACAGCACAGATTATATTACTGAGTTTAACTTTCTCGGCCTAATCAACTCAGCAAATATAAAATTGGCCGCCGGAAATCAAAAAGCGTATAGCAATGTGGAAAGGGAAAGCAAACAGACTGAACAACATTTGGAAGTCACAAACATATAGAAGGCAAATAAATGTCCGAGTAATGAAAGCACTTATCTGCCTGTATATTCATTCCTCTATGGCTGCGAAGGTTGGAGTATCAAAAAGAGCTGCAAACCCATATTTTATCCTTTGAGTTGTGGTGTTGGCGAAAAATGCTAGAACTCTCATGCTGGGAACATCGAACAGATGCATCTATCTTAGAATAGCTATATAGGTGTGGAAAGAGAATCAATGGGAGTAACGAGCCTGAAGGTTCAATATTTTGGACATATGGCGAAAGGAAGTGCAGGAGATCTCGGTCTAACCGTTTTAGAAGGTATCATGGTGCCCGAGGCAGGAAGGTGTGGATGATGACATCAAAGAATGGAGTTGTAAAAAGTACAAACAATGCAAAGAATTAGCACAAGATCCCACTGGATGGATAAGGTTGTCGTGGTTGTGGTCACTGTCTGTCGCCCAACCTTACCGAAGGATGGCACAGCAGTAAGTATAGTAAGTAAAACGACTTTTCACTACCATATTAGAGGACCTTCCACATTCGTGGGGTCCGGCCCCTATCAAGGGGTTCGGGGGTGGTCTGCGCCGTTTCTGACACAAAGTAACTTTTGCCACTGTCAGTATTTTAGCTGTTGATAGTACAGCAATGGTAACATTGCCGGTGATTGAATACAAAGATAGAAATTGTACTGTCACGAGTTGGACCAGTTCGAAGCTACGGAGGAAAGAGAATGTAATTGTTGAGGATGAACAACAAAAGCATGCTATGGGAGTCGAGATTGAAGAAGCTAAAAGAACACTCAAAATAAACCGTCCGATTCCAATGCAGTAACATAACCGCTGAGATGATATAACCCTGTCATAGGGGTTGACATGCTTCATTTCATTTGCAATAAGATTGTAAATAAATGAGTGCGTAGCCAAATTAGTGGACAGAAACGATCTTTATTCGAATCAAGAAGCAAAATGCCAGCAAGAAAAATGACCATCTTTGGAAAAAATCACAGAAAACAGTTATACGGGAAAGAAGGAGAATGCGTGAAAACAACTATCAAAAGAAGAAAACTGGAGTTCTTTCGTTATTAAATTTGGGCTGATCGTAGGATTCTCAAAAGTGATGATGAGAAGTATGGGAGAAGGAACCCGAAAGAGGGATGCACATATATGCCCTCTAGAGAAGAATAAATTTCAGTTGCGAATGTGTGTATAATTTTAATGATCAATCGGTTCGACAGGTGGATTTTAATTTCAGATTTTGACTTTTAGCCATTATTGTTATATCTGCGTTTGTCCTATAACATTGCATGCAGGTCTAACAGAGAAACAATTATGAGGATGGATAATAAGTGGGAGTCAGCATAAGGACACCTGCGATTCAACTGTGCAGTTTGTTTTTAAATTTTTGCTAGCTTCTGCATTTGCGAAGTTAAAGAAATGGGGTTTTTTATGTATCTTATTGAGCACATTCATTGTAATGAGAAATCACATTCTCGGTCAAATTCCGTCTCACCAGAGTGTTCTAAAAAGTAGCGATTTCACTTACAGGTATAACTGCTTCAGACGTTTGCATGGAATACATGCGCAAATTAGTCGCGAGTCATATTAGTAACCAGTAGGAGGTCTCTGACACCACCGGCTACATGGTCAACGTTACATCGACAGTTTGTGACAAGAAAGTTTACAAGGCTATACAAACAGATTACCTGTATTTATGTTCCGAGTTACTCATCGTGTTTTTGGTATGAGAACGGCATGCGGTGGACGGCTACTGTGCTGTTTTTATTTCCTCTTAACAGACTGATTGACTGAATCACCCAAACATACACTACCTAGCCGAGCATGTCCTTAGTTAGGATCGGTCAAGGTGTGGGAGGGAGGTGGATAATCCGACCAAAGAAAAACAGATCACCTCCACGCCTCACATCTCTGACGCTGCATGAATTGGTAGTATTGATCCAGTAGAGTGATTCGACGCGCCGGGTCCTTCTGTACTCCATCCTGCTATCGAGAAGATTGTCTCTGACTCTCTAGTCTTAGCATTTTTCTGCCTTACCCCTATATAGTCGACTTTCCAAAGAAATCACCATCCTAGTGGTGCTATGTATGTATGTGTGTGCGTTTGTGGATGATGGTGGCTGGCTAGCTCTGTCTCTTTTTCTCTCCCTGCCTCCCTCTTTTCATCCATCTCTGAACATCTTCAAGAAAGCTTGGCCATATTACGCATATTACACACAGTTCCCTTCCTACACCCGCACCCTCTCTCCTTGCGAAAGAAGCACATTAACCTCAGCAGCAGTCGATACTGCCAACAACTAACTAACTACAGATATAACCAGCCAGTTTTCGCTGACTCTTCACAGCTAAAATACAAAACTATCACTAACTGACTGGCTTACCATTTTTAGCCAATACGTAGAGGAGCTTGATTAACTTTGCATATTCAATCACAATACATGTTTCGCTCTTTTAAAAATGGAAACATTAAAATCTTAGCTAGACAACCAACGCAGCTGGACAGCGAGGATCATTATGTAAGCGTTAGGCTGAACTAACCAATCTATTTAGAGCGCGGGGGTGACTGTTCAAAATGACTCGCTTACCGAAATCAGCCAATCCCTGTTAGGGATGCTGAAGATATCTCTACGGCTTCCATAAGCGACGTACTGATCTCCACTATCTACCGGGGTTGTTGTAAGTGTGGAATCCCCATTCTAACATCTACTGTATACTTATTTTTACCACAAGAATTTTGATTGGAAGTGTATATGTACCCATATATTCTCGTAATCATACCACTGTTTCAGAACTAGTCCCGAAGAAGGCGTGGATGCTTAATAGGAAATCCGCTGCTAGTGTGTGGAAATATCCCAGTGCTACAGTTCACCATAAACATAGCTAGCCTTCTCCACAGACAACGGCAATGATGACGCCCAATTTCCAAAACACTGCCGTCTTCCGCAACTTCTGCTTGGCTGTTCTGTTTGGCGGCCTCCTACAACCATCACTAACAACCAGCGCCGCAAAGGCCGCTACTGCCTCGCCCCCTTCTTCCACTACGGCTGTTGACAACCATCAGATTTTCCACCTCCAAACGGTCCAGCGTGTGATGCACGAGGAGGAGACCAGCTATTTCGGATATTCGGTCGCCTCATACATCGACCAAAAGATCGCCCACGCAATTGTAGGTGCTCCCAACTCCACCCAGTATGGTGACGATCCCCCTATTGGACAAGTGTATCGATTACAAATTCACAAAGATTTCACTGACTGCGGTCTGATTCCTATGGCGAATTTAGATGATAACGGCCACCGGACTCCCGCAGGTATGTCCAGGGAGGGAAGGGGTGGTATTGCGAAAATATACGAACAGTTGTTTCGCTTCTAGGAAGCGATGGGTTCAAACATTTTACAATTGCGCCGGTTATAGCGCATATCAGAATTTACTATAACGAAAAGTATGTATGTGAAACAACGAGGGCAAAGAACATTTACGAAGAGAAACAAGAGCACAAATAAGTTGGATAACATTTAATCTGGACATGTTTCGCTTATACAATAAGCATCGTCAGCAGGATATTTACAAATTGTTCAGGCACAACACAAAACGTGACAAGTCATTTAAAAGTAGAGGGACAAGGTACATACTGTACATAATTGAAAAAATAGACCATTTAAACACATTCAAGACAGAGAATTTAATATAAGACATGCAACGTCTACAAAAAATTAACTTTAGTAAAAACTTTTAAAAAATATGAGGCATCACTATTCACCAACGCCGTGTTCATGTTTGGTTTCACCTCCTGAATCTGGATAACTTCCCTTTAATATAAAAAATAGTTATAATCTTCTTATATTACTTACATTATCTGCACTTTTTCACTTCAATGCTATAATTTTATCAGCATAATATACCAAGTAAGCCTTTTAGTAATGCATTAAATAATTGTTCTGGTTGGAGTATAACTCCCGAGTTACTCAGGTGTTAATTGGGTGGAGTCTACTCGGTGAAAACTATACTCAAAAGTTCATTTCATGGAAAGTTTTAGAGTTTGGATTATACGCTCAAAACCAGAGTAGCACTTACACCAGTGTTACTCAAGAATTGAAATCACTGAATGAGATACAAGCAATCAAAACGATTTTATTTCAAATTCTCTACTTCGTAATATCACTACTTCACAGAGAGAATTTTTGTTACAATTTTAAAGCCTTCGAAAATAATGGTCTTGGAAGGATTGTTTACGTGTCCTATGGGGTGCCTAAGCATCCTAAAGCTGTCTATATCTGCCCACCCTCTGTACGAATTCCAAACCCAGTACGATGAAGCATAATGAAAATAGGTATGTTGAGATATATATATTCCATCAGAAGAAAAACTATAAAAATATTCCTGTTTTAATCATTCTACTTACGTTTTTCCAATAAGATTGTAATCAATGTCAGGCTTTTCTAGCAATGAATGACATAGCCCCATCGTCATAGCACTATCATCTGTGTAGTTTAATTGTTTGCCGCCACCTATAAACAAATTAATAATATCTTAATTTAATGGTGCGATGAAAACTACCTGTGGTCGTGTCACATATTACCACTATTCTCATTCAAGTGCTATGCCTAATAATGATATATCAAATTACCATGTGTTTTGGACGGGTATCCAGTATGAAGAAAGTCACCTCGCACCTATCCAACCCAGAACTTCGTGCAATCCACTCCTACCTTACAGGCTGCAACTCCTTACAGTGGTCTGAAAACCAAACTGCGGAGTGCCTGAGACAGTCCATCAGCTAGGTATCCCTCTCGCTCCCCTTGAGACAGACACTGGTAAACCTATTGGTAGGGAAGCCCCTAATCTATCTGTGCAGTGGTGTAGGGAAGCCCCTAATCTATCTGTGCAGTGATGCATATTGCTTTGTTGTGTTTTTCTTTGCGCTCAGTCTCTGCTCCTAAAAAATTTGTTAGTCATCAATTTCTTTTGCTTTGAAAAAATTATTATATGCTGAAGATGCATCAAAACAGTTTTGAAGTAGTTTAACATTTACACTACAAGTCGCATCGCCTAGTTCTCTACTATGCTGATAGGACTTGCAGTCAAAAGTCCATTGCTACTAGGATCTTGTAGTTTATTTAAATCGATAGTTGGGATCTGTTTTAATGAGCTGAACAGTCTCTTAGTGTCCGCAATATTAATCAGAGTATTTCTTTGACCATTTTCCAAAAACTAAACAATATTTGATGATGCCTTGTAATCTATTGCTGTCACAGCAAAACTGACAATTGTAGAAAAAGCTCATCTTTCTCTCATTCAACACACACTGTTTGTATAAAAATACAATATTCCTTTCAGTAACACTATCCTTATTTGTTGGATCGGGAAAACTGAACAAATAGGAGTAAGATTCTTTAGTAGAGATCTGTAGAAAACGGAAAACATTGAATAAATGTAGTGCTCTGATTCGCAAGAAGATGAATGTAGTGTTCTGATTCGCAGGAAGATGATCATTACAAAGAGCAGTTTTGGTGTCCCCAGAAGTTCATCGTCTGACAGTTTTTTCGATTCTGGTATATCTTGAGAGTCCTTAAGGTATGTAGTTTCATCAATGAACTCCGGTTGAACAACTGATCAGCAACAACTTACAATCACTGAAATCATGCCCATTCATAATAAACAAATCATAGATTTGATATTTGAAAACAGTTTGTAAACCATTTCAATGGCTCAAAAATATTGTTGTTGAAATTATAGTATCTGCTCCAGATCTGCTCCTAATTCCTATGTTCTGTCTTTGTATAGGCCTACAGTAAAAAAATAAGTAAATTTTATAACATGATTTTAGAAATTTTCTTGGAGAATTCAATTTTTTAGATATATACTCAATGAAGCTGTAGAAATGATAATGAAATTCCAATGAAGAGGAAGTTTGAGAAGTCATCCCCAGAAGAAAGCATATTGAAAGAAACTGACAAGGATTTAGATAGGTCTGATGATCAGGCTGAAGGTTATTTAAAAGATCTGCTATGAAGATTACTCATGGAGAAGAATATTCTGAATAATGCTATAAAATCTGCTAACTATGGTGATACAAAACCTAATTCAAGGGTATCAAAGAAGATTGAGAAACTAAAGAAACTTAATAAATTTCAACTGAAATAGGTCACACAATTGCAATGGATAACATGTTCATATTGCCTTGGAGAAAAAGAAGATTCGAGCAGTTGGAAATATCATCTTTAAGGTATACCATTTAAAGATAGGAAAATCTTTGAGAAGAATGAGGTAGTCAAGTTGCTTGCATAGATGAAAATGTTTTTGCAGTCAGGTGGAATGATAGTAGGAATATAATAGCTAGATATCCCTACAAATAGATAATCATCAATGGAGAAGAAATTTATACTCTTAGCTCGCTCTTAATGCCAAATCTGTTTTCCAAATATAACCATGAAATGAGCAGAGTTGTTTTTGTTCAGTTAATTGCAGTTTACCTAATAAGAACATGCTCAAAGAAATGATAATATACCTATTTTGCCTATATTATCCAAGTCCATCAGGCAAATAGTTAATGGTTATACCAAAACAAGAAAGAATTCAACTGTTTCCAACTCAAATTTATGTCTTATCTACTCTAATGAATCCTAATAAAAATTGTTGGCAAAATTCATGTTAGTGGTCCTGTAATTGCAGCAATGCTAAGGGACAATACTAGATATTATCATTGACATTGGTCCTTTACTTTTTAAAATATATATAATGGATAGTATGCAGTTTCTAAAATCTATATAAAAGTGTGATACAAGATGTATTCAGTTAAATTTCATATTTATACTTGTGTTTAAATTATGTTATATTTTATAAATTTTGTATTATTGAATGGTTATATACTATTGTTCCACTATAATATATTTGACTCAATTTATAATATATTCAGGGCTTCCACATTACTTAATCAAAAAAGTCACATATACAAGTCAAAATTCACGTACATATATTGGTAAAGAAATTGACAATATATGGAGTGTATATACAATAAATAGTATATATTGAAAAGCAGGGCAACAGCAAAATGTACATAGACATTTACATCATAATGTGTTATTTATATATTAGTCTGATATGCACTATGTGCAGATCGCAAGACCCAATATCCAAAATTCCAGGATAATTATCAGGGTGGCCGCGTCAGATGGATAAAAAATTGTGTATATTTCATATGTTATTTGTGCATGTTGTAAAAGAGAAATGATTTTTGGCTCTCCTAAAAAAAGAATGCTATATGTGTTTTTAAACAACAAATAGCCCCTGTAATGGCCAACTAATACTTAAAGAAACAAACTAACAATAATTATACTGAAACACAATAAAAAAAGTAAAAATAAATAAAATAGGTGAAAGCCTCATTGAATTAAAAATTTTAAGAGGATAATGTTAAATTTACAAGTAATTTACCAGCTATAGACATATCTATATAATTGTTCTTTAAAATAAAAATTATTCCATTGAAACATTTGAATAATTTTAATAATGTTAATTCCATATTAATGTTCACTACCTACAGGAAAATAATATGTGAAAAGTAACTTATTCGAATGTGCTTATGTTTGGGAGTTTTACAATAACATAATTATTTATACACTTTTCCAACCGATTGTACATAACTGACAGTTTACATGGTCATGCCAGTCCTGAACCAATTCAATATATGGCTTCATGAAAAAATAAAATGATGAAAACTCATATTTTATAGATCAATATCATAACATCATATTTACAATTATGGGTATGAGATATATTATGCGAGTGAAGCGAGATTTTTCTTTTGATAATTGTGTCAATCAAACAAATATTGACACATTAATAAGTATACAAAATATTTTGAAATTTGTGTATATATATCAGAATTTGTGTATCTCTTGTGTGTAATTGTGTATATTTGACCAAAATTCCTAAATTTGTGTATATACATTAATTTCTTGTATCCATAGCTACCCTGAATCATTTAATTCACAGTAAGATACCATTTTTTAAAATAAGAACCAATTAACATTGGGGCCATCTATTATATGGCTAGCAGTCATTTTAGTCCAGTTAGTTCAATTCTTTCAGAAAATGCTTCTAGCAGATTTTTAGCAGTAGGATTGCTTAAAAATGTTGACAAAGTATTTTGTCACAACTTGGTTTTTCACTTCATTCAAAAAATGTCCAAGAAAATCTATATGAAAATGATCACAAATTCTTGAGCTTGACAAATATGTGTAGTTAGTTTGCGTTTGACCCTATTGCAATGGATAAAAAAAATAGCCATACTCTTGCAGGCAAATCGTTGGATGCAGCACAGGCAAATCTAATAAATTAATATTTTATAGCAGGCAAATCTCATAAGTAATATTTTACCGCAGGCAAATCTAATATCAGTAATATTTTACCCCAGGCAAATATTTTTGGTGAATCATCTTATACACAGCCACAGGCAAAATTGAAAATCTGCAGGTAATATGCTCTACCTACATATACTATTACTAGATCCATTGCAATAGGGGCGTTTGAGAAATGGTGATACACCATAGCACAAGAAATACAAGAACTTAGTATGACCTAGAGCTAGAGATATTTGACAGGCCATAGTGGACTCGTGGAGTCTTCACAGATTTCACTTAGTAGGGATGACAGAGATTCAATACTCCATGAGGAAATATTACATTTAATCACTAAAATCAAAAGTACTAATTCAGCACACTTAAGTCTTATTTTCTGAATTAAAATTCATTGTTATCTGATCTGCTGCTTTGGTAACAGAACTCTTTTGCAGGTTCAAATGTATTACACTTCAAAGAATTAGTGATTATTTGGCAGTTTTTATGAGAACTAACCTAACTGTCATGCTAAATTAATGCCTTAAAAAAGGTATATTAAATTTATAATTATAATAAATTTAATATGAATAGAAAACACAATTGAATACAATTTTATACTTTTGCATAATATGTTACATTGCCCCTTCTTGAAGACTCAATAGAAAAAGTTACTAAGGAAATTCTTTTTCCTAAATGGGGTTATATTTATTCATATATAACCTGCTTCAAATGTTTAGAAATAAATAATAATTATTAATGTTAGCATAAAGGGCAAACTACTGTTTGTATATATATAAAAAGTAATAATTTAATTGTAAATGGTTAATAAGAAATAAATATTACATATAATTTTTTTTAAATATATATAATTATAAATATATATATCAATATGAAGTAAACATTCTATCTAATGATAGCTCAGACTCAGCAAGCCAAGGTTATTTGTTACCCTACAATTCTAATGAATGTGCTTAGCTCCCAAACTAAGGATTTTAGAGTTTTCAAATGAAAAATACAAAGTTATTCAAGCACCATTGGCAAAGTTTTTCATATTATTATTGACATTGAAATTAATAGTATTTTTAAAATAAAAAATAAAGATAACTTACTAAAAAATTCACTTATAATTATATATAGTATTAGTAGTTAAAATCCACATAATGACATATCTCTAATGAAATTTGGTTTGTGTATAATGTATGTACATTTATTCTTTTTATTAAAATTTCTTTATTATATTTATATATAATATATACATACGCATATATGAATTTCGTAGTACATGTGGATGGTAATTCTGTGTAAAACTAACTATACTATACAACTATATATACAACATGAGTTAATAAATCATTAAATGATAAATATAATCCAACCATTATAGAAAGCTAGAAGTAGAAGAGTGTTGCAACAAATGGAAACTATTAAATAAGTGCATGACATGTCATATAGTCAGATATAGCTTCACCATAAACATAAATATATAAAGTCTTTACAATTACTCAGGCAATAATATAAAACTCTCTTGATTAAATGTTCTAATTATGTCTTTTCACATAAAACTTTAATGATATCCCTTCAAGGTCATTTGTATAATAATTTCTTAATAATAATTTGGGATGCTAAACTACAAAATTGCCCATGTGATTGTGGACTAGTGGACACCCTGTATATTTTATTTTATGTATAAAAGAT
>JAUYWV010141290.1:0-10559 GCA_032274565.1 Nematoplana nigrocapitula | reverse complement strand
CGAGTCCCCCCCCCCCCCCCGGGTATGATAGGGTTAAATAGGGGGCTCCTCAATTTTATTGATTTTCTCATTACTTTACACTACGGGTTTGGGGATAGACTAGATTCAAAAGGAAGTCCTTTATGAACCTAACTTCACTATTAGGACGGCGGACTATAAATACAAAAGACCTTGGGCAACATGAATTTTTGTATTGCGGTTATGGGGAGAAAAGAAATGAAGATAGTTATTAGAATGTAAATTTTTACGATAGACTTTAAATAGAATACCTGAAGAGCATCTAGAAATAAAAACATCAAAGATGGGAATAGAAGATTGAGTTTCTTATTCATAAGTAAAGTTAAGACTGGGATGAAGAGAGTTGATTAAAGAAAGGAAAGAATCTAAACAAAAACTAGTATCGAGAACATCATCAGCATATCTGAGACAAAGGACAAGTTTATTACCAATGAAAAAGGGGAAGGGTTCAGATTCAACATGCTCTAAATCCAAATTGGCTAAAACGGGAGAAGTGGGGTTACCCATCGATAAACCGAATATTTGTTGATAGAAACTCTTTCAAACATAAATAAATCTGATTGGGAGGAAAGTTTAGTAGGATCAATCAAACATTCCAGAGGAACAGGTAAATGAAAGCATATTTTCCATTTTTTGCTAAATAAATGTATCCGTTTGATTCTGTCAGTATTCCCAGACACTTTCTCGCTTCCTATCCGAGCTCGACATTTGGTAACTTATCTTCTAATTATTTTCCTAAACGCTTTTTACTTGCTTTGCTTCATCTGCGTAACAACAAGTCAATTAAAATATGCCTACGGAAAAAAATTGTTATTGTTAACAAGAGTAATTATTTATCAAAATTGCATAATCTTCTTAGTTCGTCGGCTACGTATAAAATTATTCATCATAATCTTCTTTTACATATGCAATCCGTGTTTAATTCTGCACTTGTTAATCTTGCTAGACGTTTTCATGACCATAAGGACTTTTGAAAATTAAATCTGTTCTTCCTTCCCTTCCTATGCATACGGGATCCAAAACATTCACAAAGCTAATTGTCCTCTTAGGTCTATGATCACTTTCTGTAATTCTCCCACTTACTCTTTAGCTAAACGTCTTGCACCCAACTTGTCTCAACTTCTAGGTTCTTTAACTAATTCTCATCTTAAATATACGGTACAGTATAGTGGAGATCTTCTCTCCAAACTTCAATCGTTCACTCTGAATACAAATTCATCTCTTTTGATGCTACCTCTCTTTTTACTAACATCCCCTCCACCCTATACCTTAGATTTTATTACCCGCAAGCTTCCTTCTTTTTCTGATTTTCATTTACCTGTTCCTCTGGAATGTTTCATTGATCCTATTAAACTTTCCTCCCAATCAAATATTTTTACGTTTGTAGAAGTTGGCTATCAACAAATATTCGGTGTTTCGATAAGTAATCACATTCCTTCCGTTTTTTTAGAACATGTTGAATCTGAACTCATTCCCTTTTTCAGTTGTATGAAACTTTTCCTTTGTATTAGATATGTTGATGGTGTTCTTGCTGCCGTCGATACAAGTTTTATTTAGATACTTTCATTTCTTTAATCAACTCTCTTTATCCCAGTCTTAACTTTACTTATGAATAGGAAACTAATTCTTCTTACTTTAGTTATTGGTACAAACACATATTTTATAAAATCATGTGGCAGGTCACCCTTTTTATATATTTCGTTTATAAGCTTAGTCATCGCCCGAATTCCTTTATCACATTCAAGTTTGGCAAACATTCTGCATTGATATTATCTTCCAAAACTGGCTTTCCTTTGGACAATCTTTTGATGACTCTTTGATGACTACTTCACTTATTTCATCTTCTTCTATTTTCCCGATATTTTCATCTACTTCTTCTATTTCTGGTGCTATATTCCTTTCATCATTGTAGAGCTCTTTTCCGATATATTATTCCCATCTTTTGCTTATCAGATGATCTTCTTATAGCATTTTCTCACTATTTTAGTTTTTTTGTACAAGTTGTGACTGTATAGTCTGTCCAGTTCCTCACATTTTCTTTTGTAATATTTTTCTTTATAGCCCTCCTGCATTCTCTTTGAATATCTCTCGTTAGTTCTTTTAGCTTGTTTTGTTGTGTTTACTTCACTTTTTAGTTTTCGCCTGGCTTCCATTTTCTTCATAATGTTAATTTCATCCACTTGTGTTTCATTTTATGTCTGTCTTTTACGCAAATTTCAACTGCTGTTATTTCAATGCATCTTTTATCTTATTTCACAATACATTTGCTTCTATGTTATGTTCTTGAATTTTTCTTTCATGTCTTCACTTTGCATTTTATGTAAATTCCATGCTTTGATCTTGTTCTTTTTCCTTCTTTATGAATTTTAGCTTTGTTCTTTTACTGGCAATGTTCGTAATCCATAGATACAATATATCCATATATTGATTAGTTTTAAGTTAGAATTATAAACGTTTTTAATTTCCTGCCAAGCCTTTTAAGGAAAATTTATAGATATAAACTCGTGCAATTTGTACAGCCCACAATTTGGAACGCACTAAATGCAAGAATTGGGCAGATGTTAAATTATACAGTTCACTCTAGAAAGCTAAAAGTGAGAATATATTCTCTTAAGTGTTCCTCTATTTGCCACCTATTGTCTCCAATGATATTGTACAGCGCGCTTCGTTAATTCCGATCGACTAAGCATTTTTTTCTCTCAAAACAATTGCGGCAGTTTAATTTCAATTATACAGTTATTTGACGTGCGGCACAGTCACTTCCAAACTAAACTCAAATGCGTTATAATTGTTGCGGGTAATTTCCCTGCCAACTTTCATTTGATTAACTCCATTAGCATTGTGGTGGTGTGGTTCTTTGTGTGGTTGTTTGGCTGTCTCTCCTATAGTGAACTGAGGCTCAATAGTTCTTCTCCCCGACTCTCTCCAGGGAGAACCGCACGGGAAAGCGGATCAGACAGCTGGAGGTACGTACTGTTGTTCAACAGAAATCTTCAAATTTCCTTGTGTCAATAAAACTTAGTAGATTTCCTCTGGAAGTGCTCCAACAGAGCCAAACATGAGAGACTATTTGACCAATTTCCTCTACCACATATATGTAGTTCGTCTACTTCTATTGCAATTTTTATTATCGACATTGTCAGACAGGTTAGATGGTGAACAGATTTGAAATAAGTGCATTGCCAAGAAAAGTTTGTCTCAAACCATCTCGACCTTCTAAAGAACAATGTGAGGGTCTATTAATGCCCCATGCAGACGCCTGCTCGTGGCAGTGGTGTCCTGCTTCGGCGGGCAAAGTGTTTCATTCCATTTGATCTCCTACAGTTTTCCCCTCTCTTCTCTCTTTCTTGTTTCCTTACCCAGCCTTCTATATTATCTTTCCTCTCTTCTCTTCTCAATATTGTTTCAAAGCGAATTGAGGTCAGTCTGTGTATCGATCGATAAGTAAGACTTCAAGAACTAGTGGTTCTGCTAAAGAGAATAAATGATAAGAAACCCTCGAAAAAATCATCACTACTGTAAGAATAATCAGTTCGGATCGGAAAAGCTTCTTTCTGAATTGATGATTTTTTCACGGAATGCATTATTTAAACGATCATACCGCATCTTGAATGTGAAAAGTAGAGGGTGAATGTACATTTGTATATTTGTGTACCGCTCATTCGCTTTCATCTACCGCCCCCCGCACGCTCGACTGCAAAATTTCCGTTAAATACCATATTTTATGGTGTTACTATAAATGAGTTTGCCGAGTTACTGCAGTGGTCATAAAAATTTCACCTATACCAGATGGGGTAAACCATACCAGACTGAGTGGGGTGGAGAACGTAGAATTTCCTCTGTAATTTAGTATTCCAAGTTGTTAATGTGCATTAGATTTATGGCTCTGTAGAGTTTAACAGATATTGTAGAAACTATGTGATGATATTTATTCATGTGCATCTGCAGCAATCTGTAGAAAAATATCGATTTATCCCAATGTATCATTATTTTTATCGATGGCATTTAATTCTCATAAAGACTCAGTGGCGGACTGGCTATATGGGCATTTGGGGCATTCGGGGCATACTGGGTAGAAAACGGGCCGCCAGGATAGACAAATATAACTAAGATTGTTGCTTTAACTCACAAACTAGGTTAATGTAATGCTCGGCCTTATTGGTTAACGTACATCGCATGAGGGGCGAGAGTCATTTCTAATAAGTTTATCACCGAAATACTAAACATTGATGCTCTCCTCATGCTTGAAACAGTTCTGACTGCACAAGTAGAGTATGCCTGTTTTCCCCACACTACAGCACTGTCGAAATACCTCAACAAATGCCTACAAACAGTGCATCTGGGTCTGCTGACAGTGCAGCGCATGGTGGATGACTTCCAAGCTTGTCATACTACAGCTGCATAGTTTGTTCAGTTGTCTAATGAGAAGCTGAATGAAATGGATGTAGACATTTTTGTCGAAGTTTCCCATCCTGTTAAACGTCATAGACAACACAAACGCTTTGATGATGAAATGTCCAGAGATGAAGTCATATCAGCTTCTAATCCCATAAAGAAATATAGCATTAAAGTGTAAAGTCGAATTGTGGATACCATTGTGAGCAGTAGTATTGAGCAACGTTTTGACAGATCAGGTTCATCAGAATTGTATGCTGATTTCTCACTTCTTCATCCAAGGCACTTTGGAGAAGTACCATCAGGAGTTATGGTAGAGTTGAGCAAACATTTGCAAAGATTTGACGATGGTGGCAGCGATGAAGAACTACGACCAAACTGCGAAGCCTTGGAGAACAGTGCCCAACACAGAAACAGTCAGTATAGCAGATGCTATATATGGTGCAGGAGTTGGAGGACAGTGACAGTGAGCTAGAATAGGAGAGCTTGCCATTGCCAAACACGTGTACATAAGTTATGTAAGGACTCTGTTGTTACAAGGTGCTTCTAAGTTAAACTTCTTTACTGATACCTACATGCGTATTAGGCTTGCCTACAAGTTGCTGCTAATGATGCTTGTATTTAAGTAGCATATGAACGTTCTTTATCTGCTCTGAAGAGAACTAATAACCGTCTGCGTAGTAGAATGCACAAGAACATTTGGAAGTCTTCACGTTGATGTCTGTTGAGAAAGACGTTCTGGCTAAATTTGACACTAAAACTGTGGCTGCCAGAAGTAGAGAACTGCGAAGACATTTCATATTTTAGACACGGACTGACATAGTATATGTTATACCATGTTATAGTCTATTTTACGACCTGTTTTTCAAATGTAATGGCATAATACTGTAAATGTTAAATGTAAATAAATTTGAAATGAATTTTGACTTGAGCTTTTCCTTCTGGATAGTTTGAGGCACTATTAATTTTGGCTGTCAGTGTCATTAGCTTTGCTTTGACTACTCCTCAAGTGAGTTGTCTAAAAATAAAAATAATAAAAACTACTAGCTCGAAACAACGCATTTGTTAACTGTAGTAGGCTTTCTTTTCAAAGTAACTATGTGGGCCGGTTTCATTGTAGATGCCCGGGCCAGTTGTAAGAGCTAGTCCGCTACTGTCAAGACTGCAAGCTGTGAACACTTGTGAATTTAATACGTACAGTATATACAGTATATAAATAAGATACATGTAAGTGTGTGAGTGTGTGTGTGTATGTATATGTGAGAACGCTTTCACGCAAAGACCGCTTTACCAAATTGCTTGAAGATTCGTGTGTAGCTGCGCATTTACAGTGCCGAGGACATATAGGCCAGGTTTTGTTTTGATTGCTGGCATTTGAAGGCCGTAAAAGGGCCGAACTGACCTGTCCAAACATGATTGCATCATATATATATTTGTCAAGTTGTCGGTGGGTGTGTTTGTTCAGGGTGGGCCGCCGGACCGTTGGTGCCATCGAGGTCAAAACGGTGCCAGCGACCCGAAACTTTGCATGTGTGACCCCATCAACCCTGAAGGTAACATAGGGGGGGGCGAGGTCGGGATCGGGGTCGAGGTCAAGGAGGCTAAAAACGGTGTGAAATGGCCGTTTCAGGCAGAAGGAAGCCTCCCACAGAACATTTCATAAAACAAAAGTTGCAAGGCACACCCGAAAATAGGGCACCGGACTATTCTATTGCCCAGCAACGCGGGTACCCTCTGCTAGTACTCTTTACAAAGCAGTCCAACAACATTAAACAGCAGTCTGGCAGAGTGGAAGCAATAATTATAATTAATCTATTTGACGTCTGCAGAGGATGTCTGAACATCGGTTGGCTATGTCGTCATTGACCTACTTTTCTGCAGAGGATGTCTGAACATCTGTTGCTATGTCGTCTGTGACCTACTTTTTTACAAAGTTTTTCGGGGAAGAAAAGTAGTCGATTTAATTATTTCCAAATGCACTAGGCAATTTATTGGTGCCGACAACCCAAATGGTTCTTGCAGGAAGTATGGGTGATTGACAATCTCTCCGAGGAGTCAGTGAAGTTTTTGAATTTTTGGCTGAATTATCTATATTTAAAATATCTTAGAGGGCAAGCCAGAACTACTAGAGACCCCCAAGTCCCTGCCTCGCGTCGCCAAGCAATCTTTGCTTTAGACGTAGTTGCATTTGAGACAAAGATGAAACAAGAAGGGAGAGTTTGGATTATAAAAATAGACACTCGTCATTAAATACAATTTATTTCGTTATCTCTAACACGTCGCATTGCTTTGGTGTCTGGTGCATAGGTGAAAAGCACATGACTGCACGTACAGACTATATGGGTGAACTGCTCTCTCATTAGTTCAGGGAGAACCTCCAAGCGGAAAAAGATATAACAATAACAAAAAACAAGCATTTGCCAAATGAGGTCGTTGGCTTCGATTTTCTGTACACCCCTCCATTACTTAGCGAAATTGGACATAAAAAGGAGTTTTACCCCCAAATTAAATTGATCAATTATATTTTTTCACATAAGAATCCTTGTGTGAGTTGTTTGCTTTTTATGCCAACCAACATTTTTGTTTCTTTTCCTAAGAAATCGTTAATTCATTCATTTCAAACGTTTTACTCAATCTTTGACAATATGGGCGCGAAAATATTGTAAGTATATCAATTTAAAATGAAACACAGGAGTTTTATCTTTAGTTTACGCATCTTATACTGTATAGTCAATCTGTCTGTGTGTCTGTTTAGGGTTGCTGCTCAGACCGTTGGTCCCACGGACCCGAAATTTTGCATGAGTGACCCCCTCAACCCTGCGGGTAACAGAGGCCAGGCTTTGTTTGTGTTTGGGACGGGTTCACAGGGTTGGCCTATAGGAGAAGCCGTAGAAATTTGAATTATGCAGAAGCCGGCTGATGCAATGATCTATATAGTTGTAGTCAGTTTTTTTTAGTTAGTAGTTGCAGTCAAAAAAAACAAAATAATCTTACTAATAATCGATACTACAGAACTGAGTTTGAATGCTATATCAGTATATTACAGAATGTCGAAATGCAATCTGGAAGCTGTAGTATGTATTGGTTATGTTGTTTTGTTTTAAGTTTCTTTGTTGTTGTTATGTTAAGCGATGGTAGCGAGTAGCATATGAAGTCAAAAAGCGCCATACCATCCCGACACCTGGCCAAGAAACAAAGAAATGGAAGGCAAGTTATCCACGCGGGAAAGAGCGGAATTACATCGCATCTACACTAGAGACAGTTTGTTCCTGAAAGCCTACGGGGCGAAGATCGGCCAAGAAGTATGCGGGGGACTCAGCAACAAGACAACACAGTAGCATGATTGTTTTCCACCCGTATAGGGCACGAGTATTATCAGAAAAGAAGCTTTCATTTCCTCTCGGGCGGCGGGACCGTTAGTACCAGCGACCCAAAACTTTGCATGGGTGACCCCCTTAACCCTGTGGGTAACATAGGGGGGGGGCGAGGTCGAGGTCAAGGAGGCCAAAAACGGTGTGAAATGTTTCAGGCAGAAGGAAGCCTCCCACAGAAAATTTCATAAAACAAAAGTTGCAGGGCACCTCCCAAAATGGGGGACAGGACTAGGGCAGGTTTAGGGTTAGACATTTACCCAGCAACGCGGGAACACCACGGCTAGTTTCTTATAACGCAAGACTAAACGTGTAAAGACACAATTTTAAATTACTTTTTAATATCAACAACGGTTTAAACCAGTTTTAGCATTAGTAGGTATGCTGCACAGTTAAGTAAAATATTATGTGTTTGAGTTCTAAATGCGAGTAACGTTGCCACTACTTTTATCGACAAAATTGTTTGTACAAATATTTCGGCAGAAAAAAATTAAGATTACTATGTAGTTACTGTAACCCACTGCATATCACTGTGACAGTTTCTCGATATCCTGGCATTATAATTTAAACATACAGAATTGAAGTTTCTGCTCTGGTTCAGAATACGTTTCTAATCCATATAGACAATTTCACCTTCTAATTTAGAGAATAAATCTCTTTTCCACTGAGTGTTTCATTAAGGAATTGAAATGAAATCGAAATATAAATTTATCATTTAAAAACGATTTGCAAGTTGTATACAACTAATACTGCATGTAATTAAATGAGGAATTTGATTTCATTGAATGAATAAATATCACAATCGAAAAACTCGCGAGGTAATATTTGTACACCAATTAAAACTTCTAAGTAAAACAAAGCATGATCCATTCTCAATTGGACACAATGATAATCCTCTATCACACTGTAGAACTTTTCTACTTGCTAATTTACCTCCATTAACTGGTTATATCTGCTTGTATATATGCTACTGTACATAAATCTTAGGAGTGCGAAATTTTTCCTTTGTACTATAACAATTATCTCTTGATATTTCTATTGAGTTGTGTGTATTCAATTGTTCATTGTAAAAGTCTTATTCGTTGGTTTTTCAGCTATTGCATTCAAATTATTGGGAAGTTATCCTGGATAAACTTTCGTTATTCAGTATTTTTATTCACGTTCTTTCCGAAAAGAAATTGAATATTATTCACCTGTAGATTAGTTCGGATTCCTAACAATCATACACATTATTCCATTGATAAGAAGCAGATCAATACTAATATTAATAAATAGTACCTGATCGCGATTGGTTACAACTCGTCTTTGTTGTCTCTAGGTCATTGGCTGTTCTATGAAACGATTGTCCCGTTGTCCAGCTCCTGAGCGCTGATTGGAAATTTCCATTTGGAGTGGAGAGAGCTGATTGACTGAGGGCCATCTGTTGCAGCATCCCGCCTAGGAAGAGATTCTCTTGCAAACCAAACATGTAAGACGGGTTGGAGAGAGCTACTGCTCTGTTCGCATCCATGTAGCTTTGGAAAGTCGCCAAATCCAAACTTGAACGCAGTTGCTGCCCAGGATAATAAAATAAAACATAAAGGTATAAATGAAACAAGGGTAAATAATCCAAATGCAACTAAGTTTGTTTGCTGCTTAACAAGTTTCTTCCGTTGTCTCAGAAGTTGTTTTATTGTTCCACTGTCTTACAGCAAAATAGGGACACATGCCATTTTAGTCGTTCACTTAATTTAATTAAATGGTAAACATGTCAACAATCCTAACAACTTTTTTATACGTCAAATTCTAAGATCAACTACTCTCCTCTATTAATTTGAACTATCTGGTAGGCCTATACCCAGCGTTGCTCGTGAAAACTTGCTGACTAATAATAATAGACCTAAATCATTTTTTTCTGTAGTTCCCCTTGGCTCCCCCTACGGGCGGAAAACAATCATGCATCAATGAGCTATTCGCTATCATCGATCAACATTACAAACAGCATACAAACAACCAAATCAGATTACATATGCCATTAAAAGCCCAGAGACCCCATTTGAAAACCTGAGTCATGCACCAATTTCGAGTTTTTAGGTAGCAAATAGACTGACAGACAATGGGAAATATATAGTATAGATAACAACGATAAAAGCAACAACATATAAGTGTATACTACATGGAATAAACTGGTTTATTTAAATTGAATAACAGTCGCTCAATTACTGTATATTCAAATGCGGTTTGCACGAACACTGTCAATCACCTGGTCCCGTATATTACCTTTGTGAACCAAACTTGACCGACTGGAGATCTTTTGATCAGTTATTATTCCATGCTAGTTTATCCATTTTATTATGCGCTGAGGTATACACAATGCAATTTGATATTCTGCACGCATGACTGAGTGTTCCTTCCTCTTTCTAATAAGAACAAGTTGTCAACGTACTATATACCGGGTGATTCATAATTATTATCACAAAGTAAATCCTTAGTATTATGTTATTACATAACATTTATCATCCAAACTTAGTGTGCAGATAATAAACACTTGTACTATTTTTCTAACTAAAAATCTTTTAAAAATGTTTACTAGTTAATCAATAACATTGATTCAAATCTAAATTTCTATATTTTCATTAGGCAATTTGGATTCAAAACTTATTTCATTGCTATTTGCAGCATTGTATCAATAATAATAATTATGTCATAAAAAGTGTATTTATTCATTCAGCACTTTCAACAATGAAATAATTTATGCAATGCAATCATAGGGAAGCCAAAGAACATTGCATGGTT
>JAUYWV010141279.1:0-10561 GCA_032274565.1 Nematoplana nigrocapitula | reverse complement strand
CCATCAAGAAGCCTCGTACAACCCGTGATCGCATAGAAAAGATCTTGCACAATACCACAATGCTTGGAGAATAGCCATCAAGAAGCCTCGTACAACCCGTGATCGCATAGAAAAGATCTTGCACAATACCACAATGCTTGGAGAATAGCCACCAAGAAGCCTCGTACAACCCGTGCTCTCATGATGATGATGACGCAAGTAGAATGTTGGCGGTATTTTTCGAAATAGACTAACTCGCCCATATGGGAGATATCTATAATGGAAAACGTATTAAACCCCAATAAAGCATCCTTATCGATAAAATACTACTAAACTACTGTGCAGTGAGTAGTCCAGGAGGATTGAATAGCGCTTAATCCCGGCCGATGTCGTCATTTCATTTCGAGCAATGAATTAGCAAACTATGTGAACTTTGGACAGTTGGAATTCGCAAATTCTTTCATCATTTTTTGTGAGCAGTTTGAATAGTGAAACCATAAGGAAAACTCGATGAGTCGTGTTGGTCCGAAGCGCAGAATTGAGCCTAGTGACACAATACATTTGTACCTCGTGATTGGCTTTCCACTCTGGAGATATTGCTTCCTTCCCTATGCAACGGTCTCACGGAAATGGCACTCATTACATTCCCGTTTGATCCCGCTGATTGTGCTGTTTATCAGAGCATGTATGCAATTTCCCTCGGGGCACTATTTCCGGGAATAGAGCCCAAGTGGAAAATTTGTGCAAATACCTCTACGCAGAGAGCTATTTGTGTTTTGTTTCCCGTGACTTGGCAAAAGTCGTTCGACATAGTTTGGCCAATTATCCCCTTCCTGTTCCATTCTCTTCAAAGGATCTGGCAATTAGTCGTTTCCAATTTTCATAAATTGGTTGTTGTTGTTTTTTCTTTCAAATTGACAATCCGTCAGTTTATGATGAAAGAGTCAATTTCAAAGCGCTGACCTCGCCTGCTGTTTTCTGCCTGGCCTATAGGAGTCTGTTCTCCGTGACAAACTGTTCTCATTGTAGCTAGGAGTAGTAAGAGTTTTATTAACTCTAGACTACAGCTAGAAAGTCTCTCCACCGCCGAAAGAACTGTTTACATGCATTGGAAATGAATAAAATTCAGAGAGGCGTCCTACAAGAATGTGTTTTCCCCCGAATCTATTTAATATCCAATGCGAAATGATCCGAAGGGAACTGGAGGCGGTTTGAAGGGTTTATCATTGGAGGACCCAATTTCAACAACTTTCGTTACGCAGATGATACCGTGCTAATAGCTACAACGCTTTCTTGACAAAGTATATGGGGAAGAGCGTAAGAGGAAAGGCCTTACTATCAATTGCAAAAAGACAAAATGTATGGTCATAAACAAGTAAAATGATCAGAAGGGTCAACTAAAAATTGATAAAATGAATATTAAACAAGTGAAATCTTTTAACTACACTGGAAGCTTGTTCACTGAAGATGACTTTCAAAAGTTAGATGGAGTATTGAAAGATAGGAAGATGGCGATTAGAACAAGGTAAAGAATTCTACTCTCTTATGTCTACTCCATTCTAACTTATGGAAGTGAATGTTGGACGATATCATCACAGATGGAAAGCCGGCTTGAAGCCTTTGAAATGTGGTTTTTGCGAAGAATGCTCAGAACATCCTGGGTATAGACCACATTTCAAACGAAGAAGTTCTAAATAGAGCAGGAGAAGAAAGAAATGCGATCAGATTGATAAGAAAAAGGCAGCTTGAGTTCCTATGCTATTAATGTTATGCAGAAAGAGGGACTAGAAGAAATTATAACAACATGAATGATTGATGGAAAAAGAGGAAGAGGACGACCTCGTCTAACAAACATGGAATGTATTAGAAAATGGACGCAGGCGCGAGTACCAGAGGTGTTTGCATTCATGTCGATGTCTGCTTGTCTGTTTACTATATGTGTGTAGCTAAATAGCTATTGTATATATATATATATTTTATGTTCGTTTCTATACTCTTCCGAAACTACATGACCGAAATTTCTGAGAATTTGCACGCACGCCCGCAGACACCTACGAATTGAATAAATGGCTATGTTGTATTCCAAAATCCGCAAGCCGTATGCGCGCATGAATTTTAAATTTCTCGAGAGAGTTGTATTTTTACCTCGAATGTTGATACCTCCTGTTAGATTCCCCGGTTTCAGGTTTTAGCGAACGTCGACGCTGCTACTTTTGCCTTTAGCGAAACAGTTTTTTATATTAATTTTCACTCTATATGACTTTGACCAGTTTTTGAGTCTTTCATATGATCGACCGCACTCACTCATAATCCGTCCTGGCTTAGCACCCATATGTTTATGTAGTCACAGCTGTTTATCCTACATATTATTCTTCGTCTCTGAAAAGGGTGTGGGATAATAGTGTTACATTGGGATTGGTAACTGCCTACCCGCAGAACAACAAGCCTTTTGACAGAATGAAAACAAAGTGAGGCACGCAGCTGGAAATAAGCGGTTGTAAATTAGTTGACCTTTTCCCTAGTTGATTTCCGCTTTGAGCAGAGTAGAACAAGTTTTCCTCGATGTATTTCCTAACGTGAAAATTTCTAGTCCCGCATTTGTTTGATAAATGCCAACTAACCTACATTGATTGTACTTTACAGCAGTCACTCGCTAACTGATAATTTCCATGAAAAGTTTGAAAGCTACATCACGTCAAATATTGCTCAATATTCAGGGCACTCATGTAGACGATCGGTTTTGTTGAACAAAAGCAGCACGCTAGGTGGAAGAGCTTCGCAGAACGCAGGTGGAAGAGCTTCACAACACGCCAAGTGGAAGAGCTTCACGGCACGCTAGGTGGAAGAGCTTCACAGCACTCCAGGTGGAAGAGTTTCACAACACGCCAAGTGGAAGAGCTTCACGGCATGCTAGGTGGAAGAGCTTCACAGCACGTCAGGTGGAAGAGCTTCACAGCACTCCAGGTGAAAGAGTTTCACAACACTCCAAGTGGAAGAGCTTCACAGCAGCGGATTGCTATGCATACTCAAAATCCTGGAAAGTCCTGGATTTTTAAAAGAATTTGTATATACGTCCGGGAATTTTGTCACAATTTTTACGCTTGTAATTTTTAAATGCTAAATCCAATATTTTCAAAATAAATTAAGATAAACAAATTCCTTATATAAGTTTAATTTATTATAATTGTATTTTGCTGAGAAAATCCCTGGACGATGAAAAAGAGGTGAGAAATGAACAAGACAAGAAGCGAAAAGTTGATGGTCTGCATTGTGAGCTTAATGAGCTAACGGTGAAGAGAAAAAAGGGTTGGAGGCAGAAGCAAGCGAACTTGAGTTGGAAGCTAATTCATTAGCTGAGGATAAGGAGTAGCATATGCTGACAGTTTAGTCAATGCACTGAGAAGGTCGACTAAGTGTAAAAAATAAGTTGTGTGATTGAGAACAAATGCATATGAATTAGTAACTCTTAAGATTATTGCATTTGTACTGTATGTCTAATTTCATTTCATAAATGAAAACAGGATGAACTGAGTGTTCCAAAAAGTGCTGGAACTTGACTTTCTACAAGCCGCACCAAACCTGGTTGTGTTCACCACACCTCTGCTAGCATACGAGCACAATTTAGTTTACTGATGGATCGGCCAAAAAACTTTTATTTAGCGTAAACATCATTGCATAAAGATGTGTTCTAACACACTCCGTACTTAAACTTTCAATTATTCTTCAACATGCCAGTTATTTCCTTCAGACCACGAGGCATGCTATCAGTAAATACTTTAACGTTGGTCTATGATCTTAAATCTACGACAACATAGTCAGTCAATGTATTTGGTTATTCGAATATGCTTTTGTTTATTCCGAATTGTGTCTAGTGGGTGCTAAAATTGAGGAGGTGGATCATCCGATGACATGTGACGTGTTTGTCCCTGAAATGAGGAAACGGCCAAAAAATAAAAGGATGAGCTGCTTTTCTTTTGTGCAAAGCCGAAATGGTCCATTTGAAAATTAGCTTCTGCTTCGCTTCCTGCATCGGACAAAACAGGCAAGACGGTCACAAGTAGAATCATTATTCTAATGCCCCAGACTAATCTATCCTAATGTAAACGAACTGGACACAAACAGACGGGGCGGTAAAAAATTATAGAAAAATCAATAGTTTTCCCCCCAAAAAATTATTAGAACTGTTTGCCGCACTTTTAGCCATGTCTTACTCTTGTAATTATGAGGAAAATGCTGGTTGATAACCCTCGATCGGAGCATGTTTCCGGCGAGGTGCTTTTCTCCAACACTCGGTTTGAAGTTGATAGGACTGATATGATTAGCGACACAATTTAGATGTCGAGTTATTTTTAGATACATGTGCACAATCAATCGCCCCTTTGATGGTGGGAATGTTATAGTGATTTGTTTGGAAACCACAGAGCAATCTTTTGTTTTTTACATCAACAACCGGTAAGAGGACCAACCGAAGTCTCAGTTCACGGAGACCGGATGGAAATATGTGTAAATGAATACTTTTTTTGCGCAGAGTTTTGCTCCACCAGAAGAAGGCCTGCAATCAACCCTTCACTTTCACACCAGCTCAGTTTGTTAAATACCAGCCCCTTAACTGTGTATGTATCTACACCGTCTGTATACGATTTTCACTCTTTGCTTGAATTTTTTGTTTGTTTTGTAACTGGAACGCCTCGCATTAAATCTTCCAATTTCCTTTGTTGTTCTGACGTTTTGCTTATTTTTAACAACAAACATTTTCTTACTTTGTTATTTCAACCTAATTTCCCTTTGATTGGTTATGCAGATCCAATCGGAGAAAGCAGCTGATATTTAACTCATGCAAATACACAGAGACTTGGAAAATATAATCAACTATATGGCTCCCAGTTACGGGCTGCCAAGAGAATGAGAGTGCATCGAAAAAAAAAGAAATAAAATTTACTGCTCGCCTTAAAAGCAAACGCGACTGCGAAACCCTCGCACAGTGCACTGTTTGCCATCAGAAAACGCCACACGAATGTCTTGAGCCCGCGCCAATGAAACACGCGCGCAGCGCGCTGCTTCATTCAGCAATGCATGTTTTCGTTTTTAGAGTCTTTGAGACAGTCTGTTATTGATCTGCGATCTGTAATGTTTCCATGGAAATTCGCGACTGTATTCGATTGAGCATTCATTGCAAGTGATATTTCTTTCCTTGCATTCTGAGTTAGCGGACGCGTTCCATTTTTTATTCTCTGTATTGCCATTAAGTTTGGCACGAATTCACCCCAGATTTAATATGCGGTGAAAGTTGTGAAAAATCAATAATCTTGAAATTATCTCTCGTTCGTAGTGGATTGGACTAATGACCCTAGTTTCCCATCTTCTCTATAGCGGGTTGGCACTGTGTGCTAATTTACTTAGATGGGAGCCTCCTTGCCCCACTGCTTCGCTCTTTTCTGGCCAGTGTTACTTTATCCTTCTGCTGGAGAGTCTTCTCTTCACTTGATCTGCATACGAAGAGTGTCTTCCCATTTTTATCTCTCCCCATAGGGATGCCTAGCTGTTGCTGTATTCCCGATGACGTTTGTCAAGAAGGAATTTATTTTTGTCGTTGTTTTAGAAAATTGTCGAATCTCTTTCCATATGATTTCATTGTTCCTTGGCGTATATAGAGCTGAGAGTATCTTTTATAGAAAAAAGGTTATGTCAGGCGGATATAGAGGGCACTACAATGGATCCCCAGTCATTGTGGACTTCATGGAAATGAGGTCGCTGACAGGGAAGCCAAGGAGGCGGCGAGTCACCCGCAGAACGTTGATGGAACACAGAACCCTGTCCCGGTGTCTGTCAGGGCGGCAAGGACACTCATCAAGAAGGGAGTTAAAAATCCCACTCTAGTCCATGAGCGTACTGGCCGAGTGACGCATTATAGAGTGCTAGGGATAAATCGAACCCGTTTCGACCCGGGTGTGATTTCACTGTGTCCACACTGCGGAGAGGATAAGCAGACCCTGAAGCACGTTTGGGGCAGGACTCCCGCATATCTCGGTGCTAACGGAGGACCCCGTGCGGGAGCTTCGGCTCCTCTGACCGGGGTGTCGCCCGATCCCATCCTACCCTAACACTGAACAATTTCTAAGTGCCGGAACATTTAATTCGTGGTAATAGTCCAATTTGAACAAACTGTATAAATTGAAATTCTGTCAACTGGAAATATAGTAGATTTTAAGAAGCGAAATGGATAAGCAAAACCCGCGTCAACCGTCCACAATCTATGTTAATTGAAGTTAGATTATACTGTATGTGTCCTGGCAAAATCGAGTTTAATATTTGATTGCAAAAAAGCTCGACTTGTCTCACCGAATGAAGATCTCAATTATCAAACAAATGAATGAACGAGCCAACCTGCACGGAAATATAAAAGAAAAAAGTTTCATAGCTTTCCTGCCGTCAGTATGATTGCTGTTCAAAGATGTGCCGCTCTATAGGTTTTTTCCCAAAGACTGGAGCAGACGGATATAATTATGTCAAAATTTGAATTGAAGTGTTGCTCGTACACAGATTGCAATTGTCAACTGTAATAATATACACAAATTATAAATAAATATACGCGAATTATGGGCAAATATTACTGAATTATGAACAGATATTACCGAATTAATAACAAATATATACCCGAATTATGAACATATATACGGTGAACAGAAGGCAGATGAATTGTAGGTGTGACGAAGTAGCTGTCTGGAAATGAGGACATCCATGGAGCAAGGACGAGTGAAGCAGCATATCTGGCGCGTCACTCAGTAGCTGTAGCAGTCTGTTCACGGAACCAGGTCCTTTCTCCGGTAGACATTGATTGGCACTCTTTCAAGATAGCTACAGTACCATCTTGACTCTGATGAGGCGCCGGTGAAATACTTATCCGTTCATTCAGCGTTCAAAAACCTACAAACGATATAAAACAAACTTTTACTGTATGTATTCCTTTCTGCCTTTAACCCCTCTGCGTAGTTAATTCGGCACACAGCGGCAGTGTCCAAGGCCTCCAGTTCACCCCGGACGGACTCCATCTGCTCACCTACGGCTCCGATTCGCGACTTCGTTTGTGGGACGCCGACACGGGCCGATGTCTGCCCACCAACTTTGGGCCCATCCCCAACCAGCTGACCTATCACGTACGACTGACCTTGAGCAGCCCGGGCTCAGCGCCCCAGCTCGTCTTCCTGCCCAACGAAGCTGATATTCGAATGATCGATTTGAGTTCGGGAGAGACTCTGAAAACTCTTCGCGGGCACTACAATCAGGTCAGTGCTTTGGTTTACATCGTATTTTGGGCATAGATTGTGTCTCAGATTAACATGCAACAGCCCTCCGCCAAGCGATACCCAAACTTTCTACAGCATCGTGGGCCTCAGAAGTAGTAATATATAGCTACGCTCTGGGCCACTTCTTTAAGGACGGTTGGTTGAGGCCCCCCCCCTCCCACGCGCACGAACACGTTTCCGACCGATGAGTCACCACCCAACCCTTACCCGCAGTAAGGATTTCCTATCTAACGCTAGTTAAATTCGGAAGGAAGAGGTGGCGCGTAATGCCGCATAATGCGGCGGGGGCGGTGATCTCTCTCTTCCAGCGGGTGAGCACTGCTCCAGCTTCATTGCGGAGATGACGGCCATCCGTGCGGCGCACGAGTGGGCGGTCCTGCACAGAGACACCTGTCAGTTCACCTCCATTAGAGTTCTTTCGGACTCTCTTTCCTCCCTTTCTCTACTCAAGTCGAGGCCGTCCCTTCTGCTCTCTTCCAGCATCCACTCTATCTGAGCTTTTGAAATTTGAAAGTCAGTGTTAAAAAATAGATTATCTGTATGTCATAATGTAAAAGACTGCATCATCCTATCTTAATCTATTTTGGTTTGCTTGCACTAAACGTTTGTAATCGGAACCAGACTTTATGGAAACCCTGTATATTCCTTGTATATTTAAAATATATCCAGGCTAAATCCGGGGATTCCAAAAGTTGCATCCCGGTGGCAAGCCTGTTGTAAATGCAATGGAACTCTTCCGTAATTGGGGTATCGTTTCTCTTCCACTCTAACCAAAGTAGTAACTTTTTAACCTCCATGAAATTTTATATCAAATGGGAGATTCTTTTCTTCAAGAAACTGCTCGAATTTTGCCACGTGATGGTTCATCGAATAAGCAGTTATAGATTTTGGCATTCCATCACAGTGTTACATTTGTTAAAGTTTCATCGATTATTTCTATTTCCTTGACAATGCCATTCGCAATCAAATCCAAAGTCGGCATCGAGAGAAGTCGTGTCGAATTTTACTTGCTCACAATCACTATACTCATGCTAACCTTTTTGGCAATCATTTCAATTTCTTGTCCGTCTGTCTCGGATATCTTCTTCATTTGAGGAATGTTGTTAAATTTGATTAATGCTTGACCATTCGGATTCATTCTGTGTAGCATAAAAAATTGAATTACCGAATAAACAATAGCAATGAATATAATTATTTAAATTCTATTTTGTGGTTTTTAGTGCGGGCAGCCTGTAAATCATTTTATTTAAAATATTTAGAAAAGGTAGGCAGGGATTGTATCATCCTCGCATCTTTATAATTAAGAGGCCCTATCTGACAGGAGGAAGGGACGACGCATACTGATATAATTAATATTTCATATAGCAGATATAAAAGTGGGTTAGTATTTTTCCCCGTTTCCCATGTTGGCATGACTTATTTTTTTGGTGAATTCAAATGGATGCATGGAATTAGTGAAAGAGAGAAGAAAGTTTTTTTTTCCAGATTTGACAGGATTTCTTGATAATAATTAGCAAAGGAAAGATTGTACCAAAAAAAAACCCCTTATTTCCGACCGTCACTTCTGAAGCGGTTTATACAGCCAGCCTATAATTAATCATGTGGTGTTCATGAGCGTAATTAAGCACAGACAAAGAAAGATTCTGGCAATAAAAGGCACCCTTTCGAATAGACCGGTTTAGCGAATATTCTTTTGACTCTGGTTTAAGAGGGTAACTTGAGGCATACACCGTAGCTTGTATGTGGTATTAGTGCGTAGTGTCAGGAAATTAATAAGCATTACCAGGCTGACGCAAAAGATATTGAATGTGCATTGTTATACTTTAACTTATTATGTCCATTACGGTCCGGATTTTATCAACCACAATGTACTTTTTCCAATTTGATAAAACGACTTGTTGTAACAATTGTTTTAATAGCAGTAGAGGAAAACATTTTATAGAACAAGCCCAAATAACTGTAAGGACGCTGAAGACTCCCAGTATCGGGCGGTCTTGGATCAACACCACGAAGAGGTGTTGTGGAGATACGTCAGCAAATTGAATGTCATCTGGACTTCGGATTTAGTTAATCGTACTAAACTGCAGTTACTCAAACTTGTCCATGGCCACTTTGATCACACCAGATAATAATAAATGTTTTCTTCTGTATTTTCGGTTTGAAATCTTTCCAGCATATGACAAAGTTCGCTGTCATTCGGGATGCTATTCAAAAGACGTTCTCGATTCAGGTTTTCGCATAAATTATTACCCACCGGTATATTCTTGAGTCGGAAGTCTTGAAATGCAACCTTGTTGTATTTTAGAATATTCCGCATGTCCTTCGTTGTGCGTTTTTGATTATTTTATGAATATTCAACTTTGACGGTGGCACATGTTGCTCCTATAGTCGCCAACTCGCCCCGTCAGTATAGTTGCACTCATTTGAAACACAATTGTGCTATATTTTGTGACACTTTTCCTGAACACACACATAGACCAACAGAAACATCCACACATGTAGATCAACACAATCGAGTATAGGAAACCAAAGTCTACAGAAAGAAAGTCACACAGATTATCGTTATTGTATAAGCCAGCAATAAATATAAATATAATAGATGTACGTACCGCATGTCACATGAATGATGATTTTTATACCCTTCATATAATATATTCCTAATGGGAGGCGTTTTTATTTTGTTTAATATATTTTACACTGCGCATGCCATTTCTCATACTAGTAATCTCATCCTAAATGTTAAATATCTGGCTTGCGCGACTTATATTATGACATTAATTGATATTATACAAAAGCTAGGAATGTGCTCCATTTGACGAACTCTTCAAGATATCCTCCACATGTCATACTGTATATAGTTATCTGGCTAAAGATACACTTGATCGAGTGGAACACAGCAACATGGTAGGGCACACCAATTATCTTTCTACTCGAAGTCGCATAGAAACAAACTACAAATTGGGTACGGGCAGATACAATATTAAACATTTTTCCACCACATTATAAGTAAATGAAGATGGAAATAAAAAGGGGATTTTGTTCGGTCAGGCTAACGGAATAACTAAAAACAAGTAACCTACATAATTATGAAAAACAATTAACAGCTGTTTGGGACGAAGTAAACACAAAAAGCTGAAAAAGTATAACTATAAAACAAACACAAAAAACTACAACAAAGGCCTTTATATATCGAAGAAAAACACATAGAAAACGTCCCTTAAAATGGGGAAACAAAATTAAACTAAACAATGTTATCAGCCTGACCGAGCAAAAGTTAA
>JAUYWV010141268.1:0-10563 GCA_032274565.1 Nematoplana nigrocapitula | reverse complement strand
TCTCTCTCTGTCTCCCTCTCTCTCACACACACTCTTTTCCCACTGTCCCTCTATGATTCTATTTCGCTTTATCTCTCGCTCTCTAGTACGCTTGCTCTCTATTTCCGTCACGCACTATCGATCTTTCTCTCTAGCTATCGCTCACTTGCTCTCTCTTTCTTTCTCTCTACCGTACACATGCTCTCACTTTCTCTCTCTCTTACTCTCACACACACTCTTTTCCTACTTTCCCTCTATCTTTTTATATCGCTCGATCGCTCTCTAGTACGCTTGCTCTCTATTTCCGACTCGCTCTATATCGCTCTTTCTCTCTAGTTATCGCTCACTTGCTCTCTCTCTCTGTTCGCACCGCGAATAGCCAACCTGTCCTCGATCTATCCATTACCTGCTCTGACATGACATTTCCTAATGTCACTCTCGTAATGAGTCCTCGCGTCATTTTACCATTTTGCGGCAACTTTTAAGATACATTAAGATACAAAACGAACTACCACCCCTGAAGATTGTAACTAAACTTATAAAAAGAAAATGATGGTTTTTATAGTGGACATGATCATCCGGCCTAGGGGTGTCCGCCAGATGTAGAGGACCTTCCACCTAACTGTGATTTCGGTATAGAGCAGCATCTTTATTACAGACAGCATGGTCCAAGGCAGGATAAATTTGTTTTATTGACGATTTGAATACTGAAAAGCATTCCACAATTATATTGACAAACGGGAAATAAGCTGGTAGATATTTTTGCATGATTGCTACAACGTGAAACAGTCATGTCGCTATAACTTTTTGGTAATGTTGAAAATGATGTGTCAGTTGATCATTGATCCATTTCAAAATGGCTTTTCTATTCAACTCTCGAAGAGATTCCTTCATTTCAGTATTTCATTTAGTTCGATCTTTTTCTTTGCTATAGCCGTTCCGAAGCCACTATTTTCCTTGTATTAGAACATGGTATACCCAGTGAATCCGCTAGAAATATAAAAAACAAGCGATAACTTCAAAATAAGAATGTCCTAAATGTTTTAGTTGGAAACTCAAATTTTGAGAGAAAAAATTGAAAAAAGAATGTACTAATTATAACAAATAATGTAGTAATTTGAAATTAGTGTGTCAAATGCTGTATCTACTTTAATGGAAGAACTATAGATCAATATCAAAAGTTATGTCCTAATTAACTACCTATTGGAATTGATATTAAAAACAAATATCGGGGGTGCTTGACGCACCGCTTTAGTCATTTGGAATGGACTCTCACAATATAAAGTAATGAAAATTAGGCATAAATACTCAGTCTGGAATTACCAATTGGTAATTAGTTCTCTCTAGGAATTATGTTTCTGGGTCACCATTTTGATGCCAATTTCATAATTTTCTTGCAGCGTTAGAGTCCTTCTCGGTATCGCATTTCTTCTTGACATGTTTTACTCTTAGTCAAAGCTTGCTTTCACTATACTAGCGTCCATCCGTATTTTCTTTGTTTGCCCAATAATAAGTCGCTTGCCCTGTGGCAAAAATGTCCAAGCTATGTAGATACAAAAATAACTGATGATTTAAGCAAAAAGACATCGACAATATAGACAAATTGGCTTCTGTATAATAGGATATCATTTCTGCTGGGAAAAGTCAAAACAAGTGACAAATTAGACAAAACGACAACATAACCGATGAGACAAGTAATGTACATTTTACATTTGTTTAACTGTGCTAATATAGCTATAAAGATATAAGAGTACACTCCTAAATGCTGCGGTTTCGAATAAATAAAAGACAGCGCGGTTTTCTTTGTGGCTCGTTATTTTTTGCATTATGTGAGGGCACAATATTAGCGTCGTGGCATTCTGGACAAGGGGGGTGGATATGATGTCCAATTCAGAAGTATACAATTAATACGAAATCAGAGAAACTCAATCACACCAACATAATTGGCTCGCATAAGTAATACAAACTATTTCAGGATTATCCTCATCAGTAAAAGCTACAGTCTTCCTCACAATCAACCAAAATTTTATTTGATTTATGAATATATTTACATGTCAATTAAAGCGGAGCTATAATCAGAGAATACGCAGTATGTAATAAAATATTTTAAGAAAATTATATAGTCGAATTCTTTTTTATTTAATTTTCCAAAATTGTTTTCCCGTATTAATAAAAACAACGTTCTCCTCTGAAACTTGCTTTTATTGACTAAATTAAAATACTTTTACATGACTTCCCGCAGTAACATGCAATAAACTATGCACATGCATTATTAGACTTCTATACCAAAAACAATAAACTTTAAAAAATAGCTACACTTGACGTACAACGCTCAATTTATTATGACATGAAATAAGAACTTTATGAACAAATTACAGAAAATCAGCATGGGTGATAAATGTGGAAATTGACGATGTCTGTTTTCATATTTTATCTTATAAATATATCTAATCTGGTTAAGGTTATACAGTATATGACGTTTCTAGGAAGTATACAAAATACATATTTTTCATTTGTCTGTTTGTTTGTTCCCTAAACACTAGAGATCCTGACATCACAGCGAGTCACGATCGGGCTCAAATGAACGAACGCGCGCTTTTTAACTGATATGGTCACCGTCAGAATTTTTAAAACATTTCATTCATTCAAACCGATAAGGTTCTGTTTCAGAGTCTTTTTAGGTCCTTTTTAAGACTATACCAAATCTTTCAGTTATCTTTTATACCTGTTCTTGATATACGATCTCAATGAAAGTTTAAGGTGATATATAGAACACCTCGCGCCGCAGTGAAGTAAGTCACCATTGACCATGCAATCACATCACATCGCATTCCTCATTATTGATTAAATTGTTAACTTATTATTTTCTTAACGAAGCAATGTATTATTCAAAGAGAACTTTTAACATGTTGACGTAATAATAACAAGTAAAGAGGTATTATAAATCATGATAATAAAAATCTGTATATGAATATTTGAAAATCTCCTCCGAATATATTTTTTCCGCCTACCAACTCAAATTTTCCTCGCGAATCGGAAGCTTGACGGCGGCAACTCTGCACGAAGTGCTTCTTTGGATACAAGAGACGATAAATCCAGACAAGTCGTTCTAGACAAAGACCACTTTGCAATGTATGTATGCGATGGGGACTGGTTCATCATCATCATCTTTGTTTTGCTCAAAGGGTTCTATGAACGAATTAATGATTTATTTATCCCAGTCATCAGATAGTTGTTCAGTCGAAATGAATTCGTCATCCACAACAAAAGATTCATCGGCATGGTGCTGTCACCTCTTGCCTCTGCATACGTAACTAAAATTATTTAGGCAGTGAAAATATTGTCACCATGGTGTTCAGGTACATGCTGTTCAATCAATTCTATATCTTTCTGCGCATGCGTCGAAGTCTGCATGTCATCCAATCAGCAGGTAGACTAGAGTTAGAGAAATGATTGCCTTAGTACTAGAATAGTACATTATGTCATCGAGTGACCAGCAGAATGTTTTCGCCACAAGTGTTTTACTGTCTCACGAGGCCGAGTGTGACATAAATCACGAGTGGTGAAAAGTTTCTGCGAGGTAACGAGTGTGCATATGTTCTTTTTCCAACGATTGATATTATTGAATATGTAAGAATAGATACAGCGGCGTTCAACTGTACTTATAATACACTAATATGAGACTGCTGGTTAAGAAATAGTGATTACACTTTATTTTAGAAATAATTGACCTATAAAATAAAAAATGTATAACTACCTAATCATTATGATTACATGTGTATTGGAAGTATGCCATCATGTTTATTGGCACAATTATTTGCAGAACAATTTCTTGATGGACTTTGTCATTCGGATATAAACGAAATTTCGAAACTGAGACTGACGTATACAGTATATAGATGTCATCATTTTAACCGAAATAAGATTGTGTGGATAACACAATTATCTGAATAGCACCAGGGGTGCAGCGCTAATATAATTTAATTATCTCAGATTATCTTAAAATTTGGTATCAAACATTTTTTAATTAGTCTTTACATTTTGTAGCAACGCTTTTTTAGACAAAGGGAATCTGTATGTATAAAGATTTCGGGCAGTCCTGTGTAATAGCTGCCGGCTACCTGTCTGTTTAGCTGTTAATTTCTTTTCCCGGGTTGGCTATAGCTAGATTTAAACAACAGAAGAGACTATAATCTGAATTTCAGGCCCTTTGCGCCGGAGATGTCCGGCGCAAAGGAAAATTTATATTCAGCAGTTGGCTCAAGCCAACTGCCAACACACCTTGCCTGCCTGCTATTCAATTTCTCTGCCCCCCTTGCCTTGATAGCGTACAGCCGAAAACGCTCTTATAATCTGGCTGCCCATAGATTATATATCTTCTACAAGAGATGTGTGGATTGTGAGCGCGCCGCGAGAGGGGGTTCTTTTGGTTGATGGAGACTATATGAAAAGTAAATTCATACCCCTAAGAAATGTCCGTTGAACTGTTGAAATGGGCGCCTATATAGAAAAAAACGACCACTTTTCTAAATCATATAGCGGCGGGCATGAGTGTGGCTCATTTACACTTAATTATATAGAAGAAATGTAAACTTTTTTATTTAGAGAATGGTCATTTTTTAAAAATCAGTCGGATTACCCTAATTTTATGTATCAGCTGCGCCCCTGAAAGTACTCTATGTAGTCTTTTTTAGTGCCATTTACGGATGAGGTTCCAGGAAACGTTCTAGGAGTGATAAATTTCAGCAGAAGTCGACATTAACTGCGAATTTTAGAGAGTAGGTACAACCTACAACGGACTTCCAGGGTAAAATACTAGTTACATGGTAGGACTACATACTGTGCAGTATTACACCAAGACAATTCATACTTTTTTAGTTGGAAAGCGATTTTTACAACAAATTTCTGATAAAAATCATTAGTATATTTTTGTAACAAAAACCTGAATACAATCACCAAACATGATCAGTTTATATTCCACATTTCAATCACGGGATAAATCAATTTGAAAAAAATAATCGATAACAGTAAGGCGTCAAAATCTCCTCTAAATCTGTTTGAGCATTTCTTCAATAATTTCCGCCATGAGGAGACTGTCTTTCCATGGCATAATTTCGCTCTCTTTCTTCCCTGGAATGAAAAGGCAAATGAGCTGAGTACGCGATTTGTTGTTGGCATTGATCAGGGGAGTGACCCGGACAAGGACAACTGATGGCAATACTCAAGTACCTGGGAGTCAAATACAACTTCACATTTAAGATGCACCCCAACAATTGCAATGCCTACGATAGACTATAAGTGAACACGTCATAGCAGCGTGCCACAGAATATACTTTACTAGTACCAAACTATCAGACAAACAGTATAAAAAGTAGAGACGCTACTATTGTGAAAATTGATTTAACATGTATATTACTTTAAATAGTTATATATACTACTTAAGTAATATGTTATACAAAGCTAAGAGAAACAGTCAAACTTTATTAAATCTGTTTTCATGTCAACAATTACAAAACAATATATAATAATTCACCACGGAACTAAACAGAATTCAAAACGTTAAGAAAGAACAAATGAATAACACCAATGAGCGGTAGTTAGATCGACCACCAGTCGACACCGCTAACAACATCGAGACTGCGAGATATGCGCCACAATATACAGTAAGTCATATTCTGTAATACTGTAGTTAATGCATGGCAGACTGTTGGTTACCGCGAATTCATCTATCTACTGTACTCCGAGTTCATCGATTAATCACCGAACGTATGAATGAGTAGTTCAGTAGATTAATTCACGGTAGCCAACAGTCTGCCATGCATTAAGTGTTTTATCCAACGATGGCTATTGATAGAAACAGCAATGCAAAGTGTAGGTTTACCAAAAGTGTTGGTTAACTAAAAGAGTTGGTTATCATTATTTAACTCAAAACTTTTTGCATTACGATCAATAGCCATCGTTGGATAACCATAGTTCTCTTTTTTGCAGAATATTTTCATTCACTTTCTCTTTCTCTCTTTTTGGAAGTTGTTTGCTCAGCCACTTACTTGCTAGGTAAGTTAGACGTTGTCTTCCTGTGCTTCTATTTTTTTCTCTGTATTCCTTCACTGTTAAATTCTTGAAGACCACCTTTCCTCAGGATATGGCCTAAAAATTCGCGGTGTCTCTTCCTGGTGGTCTTCATTAATTTTCGCTTCTCTTTCAAAAGCCTCCTCATTGGTTACAAGCACTGTCCATGGGATCTTTCTCATTCTTCTGTAAAACCAGAACTCAAATGCATCTATCCTCTTCTTCATTCGTGGTGATATAGTTAGTCAAACAGGATTTACCGTAACAGTCCAACACCCCTTTCCTCGCCTCTATTGAATGGTTACAATTTTTAGCATCTTCTCCAGCAGTTCTTGCAGCTTCTCTTGGGATTCAGTCACTCATTTCTTTTTCTATTTTCATGCACGCTGATTGTTTCCAATATAAGTTCTGAATAAGTCGAAAGTTTTTTGGTGAAATCTTCTGATATTTCACCACTGTCGTACACTTCATTCATGACTTCTGTTAATTTCTCGATTCCAAACTCACCCAATCATGATTGTTCTCTCGAAAAAACAGAAGTAGTTTCCTTTTGCTTTCCTCTGGGTATTTTTATCGAGACATCATCATTATCTAGTTGACCGTTGTCTCGCAGAGGAACTCCTACACCCTTTGTTATGCATTGCTTTTAGTCCTACAAGGTTGCTATATAGTAACCCTAGAACATCTTACCACGATAAGATGGGGGAGGGGGAGTCTGTTTAGTCGCCGACGATGGAGTAGGTTGTACTGGATTACACGTTATCAGTAGTAGCAGGTGGAGCCTGACCTCATTCGTGTTCCTAAACAAAGCTTTAGCCATGAACTCTGGCCAGTCTACTACTGTATAACATGATTGAAAGTCTACTGTTACCTACTATACATAGGTCTTTGGACATTTATCTTTCGCAGACAATGCGGTAATCAATAATAATCACGCAGGGCTTATGATTTGCACCAATTGTCACTGCCGAACTGATAACAATTATGTCGGCAAAAAAATAATTTTCGTTCCTTCGTCTACACGTGACAAGTTTGTTGTCCCTTCAATTCGAGTATGGCCAGACATAGAAATTGATTTACTGTTTTTCCTCTCGATAATATTGGAACGCGACGACCGTATTGACTAACATGTCCACTTGCTCAACTCGTGATTTTAATTTTTTGTGTATTCGGTTGTCTGTTTCTGTATGCGATATATAGAATTACTTGCGCTTTCCGCTGTATACTCGTTTTGCCCTCTGTGGATTCTCCTTAATTAATAATAATACTGTAATAATGACGCTTTCTTCAACTATAGATATGAATTAAATGAAACGAACCCTGAGTGTACTTTTGTGCAGATTTGTGTGGTTAAATTGTTTAATAAAAATTTAATAAAAAATAAATTAAACACCAGTAACGTTGGGCGATATTGGCGGAAAAGTACCAGAGACTAGAAGAAGAAGATCCGAGAAAACAAATGATCAAAGTAAGTCAAAGGTTGAAGAGAAAGAGTTGGAGAAGAAGAGCACAAGAAATACTTGAGAAAGCGGTCAATAAGAACATCAGACGAAGCAAACCAGCTATAACATTAGACCACCATGGAGAACGAGAGGGATAGTGAAATGGAAAATAGAAGGAAAAATGAGTGAAGACGGAGTAAAGAATAGAAAGAGGACGACGGAGACGCTCAAGAAAAGAGAGTGCGAGGTAGAGATATTTACTGATGGGTCAGCAGAGAAGGGGCGAGATAATAGAGGCAGCGCTTGTATTCTTAGAGAACGTAGAGAATGAAAGTGGTCGACAATTGAAAATAAATAATAAATAAATAATAAATAAAACTTTATTTTGGATATGATATACATAGTACGGGAAACCAAAGGCTCTTTCGAGATCTGGTTGGTTACCTGAGTACATAAATTACAAAAATTAAAATACAGCGCGAAAAGCATAAAAAATGCGATTATGGTCAACACTCATATAAAGAAAACCAACAGAAAAAAGAAAGAAAAATACATTTCCAGTACAGTAAATTCAACAAGTAGTAATTTCCATCAACAAAAACACTATAACTCTAAAGGGAAATCAGCTGGAGTGATATGTTCATCCTTCCAAGCAGAGAAGGCTATTATACTTGCATAAGAATGGCTAGAGGAAAATAAAGAAAGATGGGGTATTGCGATAATAATAACGGATAGCCAGACGAGCATGACAGCGATAAAGCGGAATAACATCAAGAGCACGAACGTACTTCTGGAAGAGATAGAGAACAGGTTGGAAAGGATGAGTAAAAAAGTATTACATTTACAAGCCATTGTGGGGTGGAAGGTAATGGAGAAGCAGGTGAGGAAAAATGGACCAAGAAGGTGAAGGATGCCTTTTAGATGGTATAAAAAGATTGATTAAATATTGAGAGAGAGAGAGAGAGAGAGAGAGAGAGACAGAGAGAGAGAGAGAGAGAGAGAAAGAGAGAAACTGGGAGAGATATGATAGGGTGGAGTACAGCAGGTTTAGATGTGTACACTCACTGGAGCTGAAAGTGTATGCAATGCGGATATGTAAAACTGAAGAAGGGTTATGTATAAGATGTGAAGAGGAGAGTGAGATGGTATCTCAGAGCATGTGATGGAGTGCCCAGCAGGTTGGATGAAAAGGATTGAGATTGAGTTGTGGAGTATGAAAGATATGTGCACGAAACCGTTTGAGGGATTGACCTACTGTAATGTGGTTCAGAAAGAAGGGTCTCTGATTGGACAACAACAACAACAGACATCAATTTAAAACAATTTTGGCAACAGGTACATAATAAGTATTTATTTACGAAAAACAGGTGCAGTATTGCGAAGACGATGGTCATTATCATGCGCACGAAATATTAACAAGTTCTCAAATAATTCAACAAAAATGCGGTTGAACATATTCTTAACAAAATGGCTTATTTTGGTAACATGAGTTTACTTTATTTAAAAATAAGAGAGCATTATTTAGCTAAAAATGTGTTTAATAACTGCATCAAACTGAATCACACCTTATTTGTCAGAATGCGTACGCGCTTAAAAAGTGGCATATACTGTACTCGTATGAAGTGCCATAAGACAAAATGTTTTTTTCGTTCATTCTGTTATTAGCAGTAATACTACTGACCAACCAAAATGTACATATGTCTTCTTCTCCAGCATCAGGATGTTCTTTCCTTTCGTGTTCTTTTGTGTTTCATCCCTTCGGATACTTGTTCAAATTTTGTAATATAAATGTATGTTCTGCTCTCCTGTAGCCAAACCGCGAACAAAACGGCTAACACGACTTTTGACAGTTAAGCAATGGGATTTGGTCAACAGGTGACAGATATCAGTTGGTTTGCCGTGCGTAGTATGTGTTTTTCACTGAGTGTCTACGAATACAGTGAGACACAATCGACAGTAGAAGTTTTTTGTTAAACATTTCTACGGAAAATCAGAAAACTGTGGAACAAACGCCTTTTCTTTGACTGGATTATCGTCCATATACGGTAGAGACTGTTGCAAGAAAATGGTGCAAACTTATCTGATCTATTTTCGCAAATTCTTTTATTTCCCTACAATATACAATACGAAGTACATAAAGGAAACATCATAAATGTAAAGACATGGCTAAGGTCCATATATAACAAAGTCACATATCGTGCACAAGAGTTCACCACTCCACACTGTTTTTTGACAACTTGGTTTATTTCACCAGTCCACCCGCTGCCCTGAAGTCCTTCCTCACACAGTACCTCCACCTCAGCCTAGGCCGTCCCCTTCTGCGTCTCCCATTCTCCTCCCTCTTAAATGCTACTTTCGGCGCTCACCCTGCTCTCATTCGTACGACGTGTCCAGCCCATCTCAGTCTACTACGTACTGCTCTGTTGATTAACCACCTCTTCTCTCCAACCTTTCAGCCTTTTCCTCTCCACTCCTTTCACCCTTGCTATCATCCTCACCCAGTTGTTCGCACACTTTGCAGTGTTTGTTCTTGGTCACCTGTCAAAGCGACGGAGGACGCATTAGCCTGTAGTAGATGCTGGAAGAGAGACGAGAAGGACTTAGACTCTGGGTGCGGGATATCTGCTAGAGACAGACAGCTATGTGGTATTTAAGACAACACAATTTTGATCCTTCGTTCTACTTTTCAGGTACTACGTCCTCCAACAGGTTTCTATCATCTTTTATTGCCTTTGATTAGATCAAGTTTGATTATCAGTAGGACGACCCAAAAGTCAAGTTCCCATGTAGCCACCTTTTCGTGGCTGTTCGTGGGTGTTCTGCTACTGCAGACAAAGTGCTGTATTATTATTATTAAACGTTTATTATTGTAAACGAATGAAAATCGGAACAAACTTGATAAAGAAAACTAAAACAACTCCAACAGGAAAAATATGTCAGTCACAAATTGCTAAATTTAAAAAAAATTGCTATTAAAACAGGTTTTAGGTGCAAACCTTTTAAAACGTCTAGAGGTTCTACACACAGGCACTATCCTTCGGTCGGTACGTTGGCTTCGGACAGGTAAGATGGG
>JAUYWV010141257.1:0-10563 GCA_032274565.1 Nematoplana nigrocapitula | reverse complement strand
GAGAGAAGAGAGGAAAGGGGGATATGAAGAAGAAAGAAGAGGAGGGAAGGGAGATGGGAAGATGAGGGAAGGGAGATGGGAAGATGAGAGAAGAGGAGAGATAAAAAGAATGAAAAGTGAGAAAGAAGGTATAGGGAGAAAATAAGAGGGAGACGGGGGTTATTGGGGTCAAAGTCAAAGTCCCACACTCTTTATTCGACGAAAATATAATTCTGAATGTTGAAAATATATTTTGTGGCCTATCGGTTTCACCCTAGACGAACGGCTTCCTCAGAGCCGAATGTAATGACGTGCAGGATGGAAGATAGGGAGAGTCAAGTTATAAGAATCCTTGTTAAACAACGAAGAGCTTGCAAAAATTGTGTTTGCTTTCTCCTCCTAGACTAGGATGCGGAGAAAGCTGAAATGTTCGGAAACCACCCATTTAATGGATGGGCACAGCATGCGATATGTTTTGATACAAATTGATTCCTATATTTAAGGGTCTTTTTACCACTTTTCGGCTACTTATGCTTTACGCCATTTTATATCTGCCGTGTAATGCGATGTCAATGAAATTTTGTGAGAGTTAAAAACATCTTACACCGCAGTGAAATCCCCACTGACCAATCATATTGTATTTCTTATTAGTGATTTAGTGATTGATTTTTTCTAAGACTATGTGCATAATATCTTTAAATTTACATTACGAATTCGGATAAAATTTTACTCATTTGTGTATAACTGAATCGTGAAACATATTGCAGAATACCAGAACAATCAATTTATCGATTAATTTAGTAAAATATTTTCCTCAACAAAACATGAATATATAAGCATAGATTACTTTCACATTCAAATTTCTATTTAAAAAGTTGTAGTTCTTCTATGAAAATAGAGATTTGGTTACATTTCAATCTATAGCACACACGTTTTTTTCATAGAAGTTGTAAGCAGGCACCCCTCAACAGAAAGAGACTACTATATAGTTACAAAGAGCGCAGAAGAAGATCAAAATGTTACTGCCGCCCAGCCAGGAAGAAGAGAATGAGACCTCTAGAGGTGTTATGTCTCTCTCGCTCGGTTTGTCCCCTAAAGCTTCTTCATTTGCTCCATTACGACCGTCCCTCCCTCGCAGACGATATCAACAAACTGCTCTTCCAGTACACCATCCCGTCGGAGGATTGTCGCCAGGTGCAACGTGATCTCAAAGAGCTCCACAAAATGCTCAACACCGATCCTCTGCTCGCCCTCCTCAGTCTTCCCGCGCCATTCACCGACGTCGTTGCTAAGGCGATGAACGGGTCGCCTGACGAAGTTGCCAGCCTGGTCACATGCCCGGTTTTCCTCGAGTGAGTGTCTGTCCCCGTCTCTCTCTCTCTCTTTCTGCTCTCAGTAGTATGCGTTTAGGTCTCTCTAGGCCATTTGGGTGCCATAGGTTTCATTTTAGGGGTATTTTACTGCTGGGAGGCTGTTTTAATTGCGGCGTTACTTTTTGTTATTCCCCATTAGTGTACATACTACTGTTCCTAGTTGTTTAGTACTAGTACTATTAATTCTGTAGGTAAGGCGAGTGTTCTCTCGGCGAACCGATGCAGACAACTTCCTTAAAATAGAACGCATTTTATAGTTAGTGCCTAATTTCACTTTTACCCTCCCTCATCTTTGTCTCTCTGCACAGAGCTTACAATAAGGCGGCCAAAACCCTGGAGACTATCTATCTGCCGGACTATTTCGAAAGCGAGGAGTACCTCAAGACACTCTACGGCGATCGTCATCCTTCCAAGCTGGCCAGAGCCATCTCCAGGTGGGCAGATTCCCTCACCGTATGCGGGGCATGGCGTTGTGCCCCCCCAATACTTTAAATAGCTCAAATAGACAGGACACTACCCAACCAATGCAAGCGCTGAAAGTTAAATGTCATCTGGGAATTCTTGTTTAAAGCACATTAGCTAATCAGAACGTTTGGGTGGTGTAAGACGCATGAAGTAATAGCGTTAAGAAGGAATGCCATTTATGAATGATTAGTATATAATATTGATTGAGATTAGCAGCTTCAATACTTCGTATTGATTAGTTGACCAAAACAATGACTAACTGCTTTCATAAAACAAAACATTATATTAAACAGTTATATTTAATCCATGACATTGATAATTGTACATATCGATAGAAAGAACGTGAAATACTATATGTAACTGAAGAATTCCATGGAATTTACTCGTACAATTGATCGCAAAACAACTTTTCGTCATTCTTCTTTGCACCACCCCGATAAAATAAAACTTATAAAACCAAAACTACAGAGAACGAGAAGGGTTGAAGTCGTGCGTAGGTTCCCTTTACTATTGTCACTTGACTTCTCTACATAGAGAAGATAAATTGTTGCAGGAAGGAGAGTTAGAGTAGGTGAAGAAAAATCATGGCGAGGAAGATGAGATGTAAGCAGTCAGGCGAAAGAGCAGTCGGAGTTCAGAGACAAGGAGAAGGCGTGATGCAGAGATGACAGTTGGGGATGACGGAGTGTCAACAAGATGCACTTGGAGGGGTGGAAAAGCTTTTTCTCGCGAACAAGTCAAACCGGTTGGTTGGTTTAAATCAGAGACAGATGAGAACCGGGCAGGCTGCTTATCTATTCACTATTCAGATAAACATTGTATTTCCTTGTAACTACAAGGGATGATAATACTGTACAATATATTGTGAAATGACAAACGCGAGAATGAAACAAGTGAGCACTGTGTTTATTTAGAATTATTTCATCATTTTAATTTGTCAGGAATTCGTCCGACCATCTTCTGGCAAAATGTTCTCAAGTTGGCATGAAAGATAAACAAGTCGCAAAACTAGTCATATTGCTGATTTACCAGTAGTATGGTATATTTTCGTTATTTTATGCACTCTTTTTAAAAGAACACGTACTGTATGACAAGCTTATCCTATATCATTTCCAAACTGAATTTAAGTTTGCATTGCGAAAGAATACTTCTAATGTATATTCACAGACATAGTGATTTTTTGTTTGTTTGAATGAATCATCGCATCTACAGGTTTTCCCAATCTATTTAGTCTCAGGGCCTAGTAACCGCATGGGCAGGCAGCCCAAGAAACACACACACGCACACAATATTACGTACAGTTGTCGTTGTCGGCTACTTTATATATTATGTAGAGTATGAGGCGCTTTGGCTGATGCAGTCGAGTGTCCTCGCTCTCTGGCGTTGTTTTAGGTCTTGTTAATCAAGTCTTTTGGACATACGACAGTTGTGGGAGATGACCGCATGAAATTCACTTAAGCGATTGTGGCACTTAGTCTAAATAGATTGAGCAAACCTGTAGTACACCTGGCGTATATTTTGCATCGGTGATTGTCTGATTGCTCAGCGCGTGTCTCACATCTTAGCGACACAGATCAAATGAGCAATATGAAGATGTTGCGGAAACTACTAGCCGTCGGAGGGACGGATAAGAGGGTGTTATGGAGCCCGACTGATACTCTGAGCCCCATGCACTTGACCATGTCTCCGTTTCGTGGCGGGGTGTCCTGCTCGGGTAGGCAAAGTGTTGCATTGCCTGGGACCTCCTACGGTTTCTCTCTCTCTCTTGCCTTTTCTCTGATCTCATTTTCCTCTCCTCTTTCACTCACTTCTCTTTCTCTCTCCTACTTTTCTCTTTCTATCGTTGACTTCTTTTTTTCTCCCTTTCCTATCTCACTATCACTCTCTCCTCTTCTCTCATTCTTCTCTATCTGTGTCTCTTTCTCCCTCATCTCAAGTCTCTCTCTCTCTCTTTTCTTTACCCTTCTTTTTATCTTTCATCCTGACTGTCTGTGCGCTGAGACATCCCCTTGACCGGGAATCACAACTAAGTATGCTCAAGTTAGATATAACCTCATAGAGGATTCTGGGTTGGTGTCTTCGTACCTGATGCGCTTCGGCTCACCCTGACAGGAGTTTGCCTGACAATAACAAGATAACTGATACGGGGAGAGAGTAGTGTGGATGACACGGAGATAGGGACAATGAGTTGTGCTGCGCGACGAGAGAAAGAGAAGCTGGTTCGAAAACGATTTCATGGGGAAATGTGGGATGGATTATGGTATAGTTTTGTTTTCCAGTGAATGTTTGGGCCACTAATGCAATGCCCCCGTCACTTCACATGTATACTGTATTCTATCCTCCTCCTCTCTCTGGTAGTGATTTTGAATGGGAGGATATTAGTGGAGGCGAGGATAATTCCGGTGGTAGTCTGGGACCGATGACCGTTGTCAAGGAGACCAACCACCATCATCCAGAGGAGAGGTTTGTTTCCCCGTGCTTCCTTCATTGGTTGGTTCCATCGTCCTCACATCCACCCAATTTTCCGATGTTGCTTTTATTTTTTGTTTTTTATTTGTTTCTAATTAGCTCTAGTGGTAAAACGGAAATTCTCATGACTCAAAACCTTTCTCTCTCTCTCCCCATGTTCCACTTTTATTTCCATGCCACTTCTCCTTTGTCTTTATATCTCTTTTACTATTTCTGTTCTCTGTATCCTTAGTTAGTCTGTCTCTTTTTTCTGTCATTTTGTTTCTATTTTTGCTTTCTTTTTCTCCTATTTTCTTTCGTATTCTCACGCAAACATCCTGTGCTACAAACGGTTACAGAATCCCGTACCCGCTTCATGTTATCACCACCCTTACTTTCATTTAGAATCGTTTGATCACGCTTGGTCGTTGGCGTTCTCCCTCTATATATATTTGTGTTGTCCTCTATACAATCTCTCTCTCTCTCATTTGCGCCCGCCTATGTTGTAACTATGGTGATGGTCGTCCGTGTGTGCATAGAATTATCGGTCGCGTTTTAGTTAGCCGTAGCTTTGTTGTATTTGTGTTGTCAGTAATGTAGAAAAGGTCTCTCAATTCCTTTTCCAATCTGAACAATTCTATATTTGTACAAGTAGTACATTATACTACGATTGTCCAGGGAAAAGTTTTTCCCGAAGGCTGATTGGTACATAATAAATCGCGAGGGGCGCAAAGTTTCCCTGGTTCACTTGTATGCATATGTTATGTGATTTTTTAATTTTTTTCTCTTTTTGAGTAACTCAGAAAATAATTGTTTCTTGCACTGATATCAAAATATTCTCCACGTTAAACATACGCCCATTGATCCTATAGATTACATCTGAAGCACGACATCGTTAAATGAATCTTAGTCATGCTATTGATTCCCATTCGTTATCATTTCGCGGTTCTTGCGCTTATTAGACAAGATCTTCAGCAGCCCTACTTAGAGTGAGCAAGGGATTGGTTTTCTGGAATTAAAACAGCATGGGCGATGGAAGAGTACGCCCATTTGTGAGCTACGTATACCTTGACAATACAATTTGCAAGAAAATGAAAGCAGCGACAGGATTTAGAATAGAAGCGAAAAGCCAGTAAAAATAAAAGAAACATTTTTTTCTTTGAACTATTTCAAATTCACGTGTATTCCGAAATTCATATACACGAGTTTGGTACCTCCAATAGCCACTTTGTAGATGATCGAACATGAAATCGAACATAAGAAGGGAGTGCCACAAGGTGGAGTACTTGCGCCCACTCTTTTCAATATCTATACCGCAGATACACCACAACCACAAGAAACGCAAACAAGCCTAGTAAATTACGCATATAACAACACCATAACCTCAACACACATAAGAAACTCAAAGACATAAAATCCTGGACCGAACAAAATAACCTGCTCCTCAACTCAGACAAAACACAATTTACACTTTTTTATTCCAGGCCAAGCAGAATGTAGCACAGATCCATCAATTTAAATAGAAAACATTACTCTTCCAACCGCAAAACATCCCAAAATACTTTGGCTCACACTAGATCCCAAACTCACATACACAGAACACATAAAATAGACATAACAAAATGCAAACAACACAACCCCTATCCTCAAAGCACTCACTGCAACCAGGAGATGGGGACTAACGCAAAGAAACAATCACAAACACATTCAAAGCAATCACCAGACCAATTCTCGAATATGCATCCACCATCTGGTCACACACAGTATAAGACACATCCCAAAACTACAAATAATACAGAAAAAGCACTCAGAATGTCAACAAGATGCCAAAAGATCCAAACATACAACAACACCATGATGAATGTCAAATATTTCCTCTTGAACATCATCTGAAACTGTACGCATCACAGGCAAGACAACTAGCACAACACCTAACGCACCCACTACACCTCGCGCAAAATCCAAAGCCACACAGACTCTAAAAACAAACTATCTTTCACAACCAAGTACCAACATAACACCAAAAACACCCACATGCAGAAACAATTAAGCAAACAGGAAAACAGTCCACACAAGAATAGTAAGCGACTACCTGACAACGCACAGATAACTAAACATTCAACCAACCCTCTTCTCCCATCAACAAATCAGAACAATCTCTTCCACGTTTCACTCGGCGCACACTAACACAACTCAGATGCAACAAATCTCATCTCCTCCTACAGTATCTATTGATCACCAAATACAGTGGTAAACCTAACAGGCATGCATAGAGTTAATACTAGAGCAAGTATAAACAAATTGTCTGTAGATATATTCCCGTGATGAGCAATCACCCCCTGGTAGTGAGCCTTCATCTTCTCGAACTCTCTTTCTCTCTTTCTCGATATATCTGTTATGCGACTCGGTCCTCCATAGAGATAGAATTCCAATAGTCTTTCATTCGATGCCTCTCCATTTCAAGCTTTGGAACTATAAGGTGGTCACAGATGCTTGTGTCAGGAGAGAGTTGGGTGAGCTTGGGGAAGATTGGCACCATTCTTGGAAGAAATGAAGTCTCTGGTCACATTTGATACTTGTGGACGAGAATTGTCATGTTGGATTAATACGGCATTTTTCCACTTTCATAGACTGTAAAAACGATGAAAATGGTTCTTTCAAAAGTCACAATATATTTCCGAATTGACAGATTGATGTTGGGGAAGAGTCTTGAAGTAGCTGAGTCCTTCGAAATTTGTAGCAATTAGAGGAATTAGATGCTATTCCACTGGAGACTTCTTTGGAGTCGTTGGCAGATCCACTTGCTGCATGCAATTCAAGACGCTCGTGCAGAGGGAGAACCTATATCGGGTTGGCGTAGAACCACTTATCATCCATCATAACGAGTCAGTCACCCTTTGGCGATTGTTCACATAGAACATTTTTTCAGTGCATCACAACAACAGACAACCCTTCGTTCTTTGGCAGGAGTCATGTGGTATGGAACGTACCGATCGCTCACAGATATCTTTTGTAAATCTTTTTTTATGATGTGAAATGATCATTCGTGGGCGGGAATCATACATTGAATTTCAAGTTAAATAGATTGAATATAACTGAATAATATTGTCTAGTCAATAGAGTTTTAGTACATAATTATCGTATTGTAAAAGTGGGCGTTTTTAATATTGGCGTCTAGAATAAAAGTTCTAAGATGAAGTGTTAAAGGCACAATAGGCCACTGACTGACCAGTTTTATTATTGATTTATTATACGAGTACCTTATAGAAACATGACGTAAGCGATGAAATATTGAGGCAGGAGTTAGAGAAAGTGCAGTAAAGCATTGACTTATATACAGAGAGATCATTGACAGATCAATTTGATAGCCGGACGATAAGTTAGTAATTTTCTGATCGGGACGGGGATGAGGCCATATAAGAGGATCGATCCTTGCCGATACTACTGCTTCTCTCTGCTCGCGTTGCAGCGATCCTTTTAATGAACCTTATCTTGCTCCAATGTGTTCATCTATTTATGTTTGATTGATTATAATTATATGTAATCCGAATTGCCAAAATACGATTTCCTGTCATTAAATTCAAATTTGTCAAAGGAAAATACAAACTTACCAAGAGAAAGTACAAATTCGTCAAAAAGAATTGTAAAGCTGATGACGCCCTTAAATCTGCCATTATACATACGTGTCTTGTGCCTGTAACGTTTCGTCATGCCAATTAATAGAAAAATGTCTAAATACTATTCGTAAAAGCATTATTAATTATTATTAAACATGGAATTTCCCTATTTGTTTGAATGTTGTGGTAGAACGGTTACTGCAATACAATAGAACTATACTGTTAATGTACTGTTATATTTATATAATTAAACATGAAATTCCCGTAAATGTTTGAATATGCAGCATGTATTAATGTTTTCAAGACATTCCGTATCATATTTAGAGCGATACAGTAGCAATATTAATATTTATTTTCTCTTGGTCAAATTTGTATTTTTTTCGCGAATTTGAAGTTGAAAAGGTGTTAGTGCTTGTAATATACATACACATATGAGCGTCATTTTTTGCGAACGTATTTCTGACATGGCAGTATTTGCGCAAAATTAAATTATATATCCTTGTATTACAGCGCGTATAATATTTCAATATGCATAGAAATCTGGTGAATGGTTTAAATTGTTTTCCTCTGAAAACAAACGCGCGTTCATTAGGCCAAACATTACTGCGACTATCGGCGCATCATTCGTTCAAAAATACTTACGTACTAATTAAACAGACATTTTCCTTCAATTTCAGCGCCAAACACAAGGAATTTGTCCTCTCTAGACTTGGCACACGGATCAGGGGTGCCCTAGGCGGTCCAATGGGTGAGTAGAGCAATGCTGGTTAGCGGAAAATGTAATTTAGCAGTAGTGTGATTGGCCAATAGTTGTTTTATTTTGAATTGCTCAACTGATTGGGCTATAGTTTTAGATTGACGTTTTACTGAGAATAGCTTCGAAAGTTTTGCCGAAGAAAAATAAATAAGTAAATGTTTATAATACATATCTGCGATCGTTATTCTTTTCTGTGCGAAACTTTAATTGAAAAATAATTTATATTTATAATTTTTTACATAATCGTTAACATACTTCCATTTCTCCGATTTCTTGCATCTCGCAGCCATACAGTGCTGTGGAAATAACGGTCGCACGTAACAGGTATTTCATTTTGTCCAAATTGGTATAGTTCTGTCTCGTGTTTTGTCCACACATGCTTCCCAAAGCGCCAGCAGCCTTGCCAATTCGAGCAATGATGTTACATCTTCACAGTGATCATAGAACCACCCGCAGGTATTTGGAAATTATTCTGTGCTCGCTCAAGCTCTTCACCTTTTTTAGCTCAAGGGTATTTGTACCCTGTCACACAAATCATATTGCTTTTTTAACCACTGACTCCCATGCCTTGCCCCCTTGCCAATGTTACTAATCTTCCGATGTGGGTCTCCTATAGTTTGTCCGTACAGAGCTTCCAGTTAAGGCAATATCATCATTACTCAATAGGATGTAGCTGATTTTCTCATTTCCACCATATTTCATGCCACTCGTGTGTATATTCATTTCGCCAGTCTATCTGTACGTTCGAAGAAAAAGCTAAACAGTGATGGAGGAGAATGCTTCCTTGTTGAAATCCTGATGGCAATTATCTGCTATTGTCATTTTCTAACAAACCCCTGCTTTCGCATTCTCATTAATGAGCGTAGTGATGTTTTCTTAAATTTTGAAAATCTTAAAATTTTGCTATGTACATCAGCTAATAAAACGAAATGCGACAAATTGGCAATGCAAACTATATCGAAATGTGAAGACAACTAAAGCTGAAAGTGTTTAAAACAACCAATAAGATTGGAAAGTAGTATACTATAGCTACGCCCTTGGCCACTTGTTTAAGGGCGGTTGTTTGGGGGACCCCCCCACGCGCACGAACACGTTTCCGGCCGATGAGTCACCACCCCCTTACTTAGGTAAAATTTTTCCGCGGAATATAGTACGTGTTAACAAACGCAATGAAGCGTGACGGGTGCGCGTAGACACAATAGACCATTGTCTGTCTCACCGAATGCATTCCTAGACAATGCACTATTGTCTGTCTCACCAAAATTGACTCCAGTACATATGTGTTCGAATGTGTCCGTGGTTCGAGTAGTAGTAAGAGATGTCAGCTCTATCTCAGCCCCCTTGTTATTCAATTTTAACAAATGAAGAGTGCATTTATAGGTTATCGAGCATAGAGAGTCGAATGGCGCTATTTAGTTTTCAATCAGACTACTTATAAGGACATTAACACTCATAAGTTTACTAAATTTCCGAACTTATATAAGCCGAAGACATACCTCTGTGCACGCTTGCCCCACTCGATTTACTATTTTAACTGAGCACGCTCTCGCAACTAGCTCAAGTTTTCATAACTTTACAGCTCGCGTCGTTCTCTCTACTGGGCAAACTTGTACAATAGTGATTCGGGCGACAGCTCGCGTCGTTCTCTCTACTGGGCAAACTTGCACAATAGTGATGGAGAGTGTGTATTGGATAACGGTTTTCAAGTACTACTTTGTCTCAATTTTACTTAGCCTTACGCTGAGTTGGGGCGAGGCGCTTGTCAAATCCGTCCAGACATACAGTACAGTATCATAGCCTTAAAGTGAGAGATAAATACGCGCAGCGCACACTAGAGTGTATCGGACCTCAACTCGCTCAGCTTGCTCAACTGTTATACGACTATTATATTACAAACCATGGAAATTATGCACGTATCGAAGCA
>JAUYWV010141256.1:0-19168 GCA_032274565.1 Nematoplana nigrocapitula | reverse complement strand
AAGCGTGGGGGGGGGGGTGAGTCATGATCCAAAACGTGGGTGTATCTTACTACTCTCGCGACACAATGAACGGTGTTAAGAGAAAAGTCCTTCCTCATTTCACCAATGACGCTGGGAAAACCTGGATGATGTATCAACGAGATATCGCGCTTCTTATTACTATGCAGAGAACTCTCGTGCAATCTTGGACGAACATCTTCCCTGTAGATGGTTTGGAAGACGCGGACCAGCCAGTGGAGTGGCCACTTCGAAGTCCAGATCTGATCACGTGTGATTTTCAGGTATGGTCGAACTAACGTTGTAAATGTTATCATTCCCCAGGCCATATCTTTCCAAGTTCGAACGTCTTAGGCAAACAAATTGCAGATGAAATTGCCAATATTTCCATGGAAATGTTCCGTCACACAATGGCTAACTTATGAAATGGATAAACATATGTATTGAAGCTTATGGTAACATGTTTGACTTACGTTTATTTGTATAGCATGTATGTAAATAAACCTATTTTAAGTTTAATTCATATTCAGCTTGAAACAAATAATCATTTTCCATGCAAGACAGAAGTTGTCAAAATTCTACTAAGTAACGCAAAATCACTTTATATTTTGGAGTGTAATTCATTTATTTATTATATGGACATCTAATATCTAAAACAGGGTTGTAAAAATAATTCGTTGACGTAGTCTTGCAATATTCAAATTTCAAACTCAACACGGACGCAAATGGTGAAATTTAAAACACTTTTAAACATTTTTGTACAGTCAAGTATAACCGCATATTCACTCTTTTATTAATATATTGCATATACTTCGCTGTTTTTAAAACGAACAAGAGCGAGAATTACAATATCTGGCTAGTGCTAAATGTGAAGCTGAAAATAAAATGAGATTGGCTACACTATTCAAAATTGAAGAAGGTACTGGCATCTCATAATGTTTACACCCAAACCAAAATCAGACTTCTCGGATGCTATGGACACCCAGTACTAGTGTATGGGTACGAAGGGTGGACAGTCATGAAGATCAGCTGGAGGCAGCAGAAATCTGAATTCTGAGGATGTTGAAGTTCTCGTGGATGGAAACGGTCAGGAATGAATGTACTCTGCAACGGGCGGGGGTGATAAGGAGCATTGTAATTAGGCAGGTAAGATTTTGGGGCATGTTATGAGGAAAAATGCGTTGATGGTGCTGGCGATGTGTGGGAAAATTGAAGGACGTCGTGCTCCGGGTAGACAATAAAGGTTAGTATTCTTGGAATGGTTGAGAAACCTTTATGGAGGGGATGCTATTGCAATCGTCAGAAGATTGCAGGAAAGGGAGGAATAGCCATGCTATAGCCAGCGTTAGAATCGTACACCCACTTCGATTAATTAGGGACACGGTGGGTCAGTGGGTTGAGCAGTCGACTGCCATGGTGAGGTTGGTGGGTTCGAGTCCCGGCTCACGCTGTGACAAAATTCCCTCGTCCCTGGTTGACAGATGTGTCAATCTAGTGCTTAGCGACCCGAAAGGGTTCGTTTGGTCTGATGCCTGATCTTACAGGTGGCGCTGGGGACCGTGAGACAGACAATCACTCTAGCCTGTTATGTACCATCAAATCATTATACATGATTTCCAGAATATACTACTTCTAGTAGTAAGCAAAAATAAAATATTATATAAACTTTGTTTAACGCCTGAGCAATGAAAAAACAGTTAGTATTTACCTATACACTTGAAATTGTGCATTCGAAATCCCCGTTTGCACAGGCAACGGTATGAGCCCACGGTGTTATCACATATCTGGTGTTCGCGACATTTCGCATCTCCGCTTTCGCATTCGTTGATATCTGGGTGAGAAGGAAATAGAAGTACAATAATTAATGATTAAACATGGTTATAGAAAAATATGCAGCTATAGTTCCGGTCCGTTGCACTCTGGGATTCTTGCTTGATTCCTTAGCACTGTATAGGTACAGTCTTTGACTCTCATGTTTTGACTGTATGCAGTGAAGCCGCGTCATTCCGGACTCCGTTAATCCGAAAACCACGCAGTCCAGACAAATTTATCTGGGAACGGATTTCCGCAATACATTTTGTCTTCACTAATCCGTAAATTTGCGTATCGTGTACATACTGGTCCAATTTTCTAACACTTCAGATTCATTAATCCGGACGGAAACCTGCGGCGATCACAGCGTTTCTTTAACCAAATACGCTTGATGGGGGAACTTGCTACCAGGATCATGTTTAAAACTGAATTGTCCTAATACAAGTGAAGCTGAACTAAACCAAAAAGCACAAATAATATAAAAATAACAGCTTATGGCTTCCAATCCAATGCAAAAGAGCCTTCCGCCTTGCTGGCTTTGCTTATGGCTTCAAAGAAACAAACTTACTGTAAATTTAAACAAAATAAACTACATTATATTTAAAACAATGAACAAACCAGAAATCAGCCTTAGCTTAAATCCTGATAATACCACCAGTAATAAGAAAGTATCTACAACAAAATATTTAGGAGTAATTATCGATGAAAGACGAAGATGGAAAGAACATTTAAATTTTTAGCTAAAAAATTCTATAAAAATTGGATCCAAAAACATATACAAAACAAAGTAAGTAAAAACACGCTTAAAATGTTATACTACTCTTGCATATATCCCCAACTGTACTATTGTTCTACTGTATGAGGTTTCACAAATATCTGTCACTTACAGCCTCTATAAATTAACAAAAAAGATGTCTAAGGATCATAACTAAAATTCCACATGCAACGCATACCACAGAACTCTTTCGAAAGGAAACTATAATAACTATTAGAAACTTAATGAAATTAAAAACCCCGTCTTACTCTTCTATGATATCCTCCATCAGCCTCAACATCCACTAACAAATCCTTTCCACATAAATCTCAATACCAGAAGTACTGTAGAAGACCAAATGCCATCCAAATACATTACATCACAAGAACAGATGTAAAGAAAAAAACAATATTCGGAGAAGGAATAAGTGATGCAAATGACTACTTGATCAAATTTCAAAATATAAATAACTTTAATTTATGAAAATCAAAAGTAAAAAAAAAAATTATTGAAATATCAGTAAAGCCGAATATTGCAAAATGTTTTCTGAATGCTTAAAGATGGCAATGTGAGAGAAATTGTCTTGATCATGTTAAGTGCCTAACATCTCTAACATCGCCATTTGTTTGCCATTTGTTTGTGCCCTACTCACAAAGGATAGTGGTAGGATGGTCTTTTGTTTGTTTTTCAAATAAATTATAATATATATGTGTGCTCGATCTGCATGTATGCTTTACACAGTTGTCTAGTACGCATAATGTAGCTGCCGGGGCGATCCAGGTTTGCCGTCCACATTTATAGCGGTACAAAAGACATCCTTTCGATCATTATCGATCTGGCAGCCTGCCCGAAAGGTGAGGGAGTTTCATCATTTCCCAACGGAAAATGTTTGATTTTGTGACAATTTATCATATTTCATCTATAACTATATTTGGGTGATCTGTCACGATGTCCTTCTTTCTGTACGCTTATAACTCGAGAACAGAGTAAAAAAATTTAAAATCAATACTTTATTGGCTAAAATCGGCATTTCCATGCGCCTGTCGTATAAGTTGTTTGCAGATTATCAAACGTTGAGAGCACGAAGTCGGAACTAAGTAACTGAACTGTAGGTTTTCGAAACTTTTTCTGGTGACAACACACAAAGCCAATGCAGCGTAAGCCAGTCCACCTGCACTATTTTACTTGGATTTTAGAAGTCGTTTTCTCGGCAATGCTGCTTTAATTGATCAATTAGAAAAAATAATAGATTGATAGCTTTACTAATCTCCTATACATGCATTATTGGCAAATTCCAGGACAACAAAAATGAATGAATAACTGCAAGAAACACATTCGACGACTTACCTTGACAGCGCGAGTAAATGCTAGGTCTGTACATGCCTTTGCGACACGTGGCTTTGACGAAGCAGTTGTAACCGCCTGGAAAGTTGACGCAGCGGAACTGTTTGCCACAGAGTCGATCGGATCCCTTTTCCTTACACTCGTTGACATCTGCCCGATTCCAGAATTTGTAATTGAGGAATCACATATATCACATCGACATACTGTATATAAGAGAAGAGCTACCTACCTTCGCAAATTCTTTCGTCATTGAGGCGATAACCTTTTCGGCAAACGCAGCCTTGTCTGTCATAGTCATATCTGGAAATGTGTGAATTGTATAGGAATTAAAGCAAAGTACATATATAAAAGTAAGTCATATTTTAATGATTCAAAATTTAGCAATTTTTTCAAAAGATTTACCACTCTTTCTGTCTGAGGTAGTTCGACTGTTGTTAGACAATCTACGCATGCGGACTTTGCCAGCAGTGAGTTCCATTTCCTTAACCAACTTCTACTCTTCCACGGGCATTGGGGCTATGACAAATTAGCCCGCACTGCTCTCTACGTGTTCTATACAAAGACACTGCGACTACCCAGTGGCCTGGTGACATGTTCAACACAGGTTGGGTTAAATGCATTTTTGCGCCCCCGCTCCAAAAAAGAGTAGACAGTAGTTGTGGTATCTACTGTATGTATGTATGCCACATAGTCGGTGTAAACGGAAAACAAAACGCAATGCAAACCAAGCAGTTGTCATTTAAAACGTATATTTTACAAGGCCGGCGAAACCGGGTAGGCTCTGAGGAGGGTGAAGACATACCTAAGGACAGCCATGTCAGAGACCCGGCTCAATATAAGCTTCTGGCTCTTCATGTCCATAAGGAAAAGTGGGATAAACTGGATATGACTGATTTCGTTAATGCATTTTTTGTGGTTCAGAACATAGACTCTCTTTTTTGGCACATTTTGAGAGCCATAAGACCAATGAACTGTCTAGAAAGAGTCTTATTATCCATGTGGTAATACTCCTAACGTATCTACAAGATTTGTTACCTTACCTTTCGGACATCCTTAATCCATACGGCGGGGTGCCAACATCAATTTTTTGCGCCATTATTATGTACCCAAAATTGTTTGTATATGTTTTTGTTTCATGTACAATATATGCTTTGATAGAAGTAAAGAGGGAGAGTCTCTCCATTAACAAATCAGTATGATGGTAAATAAATATGAACTTTTATTCTTATCCGCCGGAAGATAGAAATAGGAAAAAGAATAATGAAATATAGAGTAAAGTACAATTTAATATAGTATGTACCTATTAATTGTTCTAATATATTTAGATATTGACTTCTCGCATTTTTCGTTTGTGCATGGAGCAATTAGGGCACATATGGGTACATAGAAGGTGAAATAGATACTATGGGAACAAAGGCAAAATTCTACCACCCCCACCCCATCCCCACCGGAAAGACTCATTTTAGGGGCGTTTAGATTTTACTATAGGTAATGTAAAATGCCATTTTTGGCGCTCCACCCATTAATGGCCTGACCACTTTTTGAGTGCTTCCAATGGGCCTGTTTTAAATGAAAAAAAATAACAGAAGACTGCCCTTATTATATCAACTGACCCTGCCCACGATGAAGTTGGTTTAAATTCCGGTGTCATTTTAAAGAAAATGACAACATTGTTAAGTTATTCGGGAAGTTCATTGTCATGACCACTCGGCCGCGATCCGCCGCACCTGACTCTCCGACACTGATATTTATCGCTATATCAGTGATTTCTGCAGCTCGTTTGAAGAATGTCCGAAACAGTCAATGATGTCAAGCGACTGCAGACTCCCCGGTATCTTGCGCTCCATTGTCCGGGTCAGCAATCTCTCCGAACTTTCTTATACCATGGCGTTCCTTATGCTAGTTTTGACACGTTTCAGGGCAGAAAAAACGCTCCGCTATGCAGGATATTGTTGGAATCGCCACCGAAATGCCGTAGACAATAGACAAATTTGGCTAGGCATCACGAAGGCACATGCACGGGTCGTATAGTAATGGCAATGCCTCCAAGACCGAATGTAACGGGAGTTTCAATACTGTATTCACATCTTCAACAGCATCATCAGTTACTTCTTGGTCATCTTATTCATTGGCGTCTTCATCTTAGACCTGTTGTATAAATCTGTATTGCTGGCCCTTTGGCACCATTTTATACTAAATGTACGTCTTAAAAGTTTCCATTGAAAGAAAGTGTTTGTTCCAGTGTAAACTTCAGAGCTGTACAAAAAATGGGTGCAATGAATGCATTAAAAGCACTAAATTTAAAATATTTGCTAATATCTTTCTTAATGAATAGATTTTTGTACGTAATAAAAAGATTCATGATAAACAAAACATCTTCGTTAATGTCAAATAATAGACAACTAATATAAAAAATTCATAATAATTATAAACAATTCATAATACAAAATATAGCCGTTCTATATGGTAATTGGCCAGAGTATGCGATATAATATACAACATGGTCTAACCACTATAGCTTTGAATTATTTTTGTAAAGTTTTAAAATTCAGAAATGATTTTCTCGAAAAAATACGAAGTGATCCTGACTATCGTTTTACATGCAATGTAACCGGAAGTTACCGAAACACTCTTAATTCTGTGAATCAAGGAGCTCAATGTTTAAATATACAGTATACTATGTAACTAACATTAGATTATTAAAATTACAGACTGTTCCAATAATTTTAACGCTGGATTTTTCAAATTTCAATGTGTATTAAATACATGCTTCTTCCTTTCAATTTTGGTTTGCCTATTTCCATAGCAGGGTCACCTCGCAAGGTGATGGCCGGGTACCCTCTCCAGAAATCTCATCAACTTTTTGCCATCTTTGAAGCCATTCGGCGCTTCGGGGTTGGGTCTCCACGCCAGTCTTTTTCAGTGCGCAATCTCCAAGTGACTCTGCACACAGGGCATTTCTCCTCCTCCTCCTTCTTCTTCTTCTTTCCTCTCATCGAGTCGATGTAACCTTTGAGATTGGTCCACTTTCCGCATCTCAACTGCTGATAGGTTCTCCTTTCTGTGTAGGTCAGTCCCTGGATAGCCTCTTTCCTCACTTTCTTCTCTCCCTCGCTGACCTCCATGTACCACTCCACTGAGCCCAATCCCAGCCCTTCCACCCTCCTTGTCCAGGTCTTATTCGCTCTTTCTCTAAGGAGGGCTTTGATGGCGTCGAACTTGACCACCTTTCCCTCTTGGTTAATTCCTGCTCCCAGCGCTGCCAGCCTGCCTGTCTCCTTCATTCTTGATTCAAGTATTTTTTTATTAGAAAGAACGGTGAAACTGAATAATGAATGTATCTCTTAAAAGGTACGCCAAACACAGTATGCTTGTCAAACACTAAATCTCCTGTAACTACAAGTTTGTGCAGGATCTCGCTAAAAGCGACAGGTGCTACTGTGCAAAAGGTAAAACAACTAAATATTTAAATCACTAATTGAGAATCGTACAAGTATTCCAATTGTGTGAATCTATTTAAAATAGTTTAGTGCAAGTGATGACGAATATACGAGGATTAGATATATAAAATAAAAAAATACTTACAACTGAGTTTCCAGACATGGTGTGGCAACGCAGTAGTAGGAAGCGAATGTGTTGATACAAATTTGGTTCTCTTCGCAAATAAATGACCGATGTTTGCATTCGTCAATATCTACAAACAAATTTATCTATTAATGTATAAATGGATAAACAAATGATAATTAATGTCACGGCATATCTGTCTACATTTTTCTCCGTTCTTATCCGTTTCTCATTCTTTGATGTAGAAAAGATCCATCTTTTTTGTTGTGTAAACATTTTTTTATTTTACATTATTCGTGTCCGCAATGTAACCGAAGCAATATCACTTGCAATAAATGTTCAAATCGAATGCTCTCACCATTTCCATGGAAGCGTTACAAATTGTATATTCATAAAAATTTGGTAGTCTTAAAAGGTGTCTAGAAAGACCCGAAAAGCGGAACCTGGGTTCTCAGTCGCGTCTGGTGAATGTTAAGGCGCAGTTGCTTTGAAGGCGAGCAGTGCGCTCTTCGTTTCTTCGTCTCGATGCACTCTCATTCTCTTGGCATTTGGCATTTTGTCATAAAGAATTACAACCAGTATGCCAATTTTATATCTTTTTGTAATTCAATTTCAAAGTCAGCTTGTATATATTCATCATTTCACAAATTAATCAATAATTTCAAAAGCATTGATTCTGATTCTGTGTCGTTATTAATAATCGATTATTCTAGAATATCTGCAAATGTACAAATGTCGCAAATTTGTTTCGAATCAATAAATAATTCAAATTGGGCAGATTTTGTCGGCAGTATAATGTGTTATAACAAATCGATCAACAAATCAATAGTGCAAAATGCAATTAAAAACACATATTTCAGCTCTCTTCGATTGATGGTCTAGGAGGAGATAGCTAACACACACACACACACACACACACACACACACACACACACACACACATAGTCAGGGAGACAATTATATTTTAGGGAGTTCAACTATTCATTTGGTCACTGGACATTGACAAGCTGGCAGACCAACGCTTCTCCGAAAAAGACACACACAGGTCTTACAATACGCGAACTGACAACAGGTACGAGTTTGTAGAATGCACTGTCCATGAATTCGGGTGCACACGACTGATGATGATGATGAGGGATTTTATATTCAGTAAATTGAATATCTATAGATTCGGTTAGTCCAGAACTACAATGTACGTATTTTTTATATCTCATAATAATTCAATAAGCAACTTTCTCACCAGTACAGTCCGAGCCGTTTTTATTCATCACAGTGCCTCGACGACAGATGACCTTCGGTTTGCACGAATAGGTTCCAGGTTGGTTCACACACGTCTCATAGGTTTTGCACATCTTTTTGCCATGATTATCGGCACACTCGTCAATATCTACAGTATACGTGCAATTATTTATCTAGCATAAAAGAAAGTTATAATCTCTAATTACTTTTACGACAGTAACCAGGGTCATGAAATAAAACAATTCGGTTAAATACCGACAGATGTCTGTTTGCGATAAACTAATACTTGCAAAACAGACATGAACATGATTCCTTGTTATTGTGGTCGGTGTATCCTGTGCAAAGTCTTTTATCGGGGTAAAATACAAGATACGCTTCTCCACGCATTGAGTATAAAATTGCCAGATTACTTAAATATTAGAACTCTTATTCTCAAAGTTACGATTTTTTTCAAAGTAAGAACAATTCATTAGACTATAACCGTAAACATACTATATCTTCAAAATGTGTGAAAAGCACAAACTAGAACTTGAAAAATACAAAAAAGCCTAGTCTAGATATTATGTGATGTTATCTCATCGATTTTATAAAAAATAAAAGTTTATTTTTCCGAAACAATATTCCTATATTTTTACTATATAAGAGAAAACGGGTACCTCAGGAAAAGTTACTCATCAGTGTTATGTCTCGTATTCAGTCAAAAATAAATTGTGCATTGGACATATGGAAATAAAAATGCTGTTTGTCTTCAACAACTTAAAAAATGCCAAAACAGAATCTTAAAAATAATGTTCCAAAAATATCAACTGCTCAGTGCCAATAAATAACACAAATAGTGGAATTTACTAAAAGTGTATTATCTAGCTAAGCTCAGGCTAACACTTATAATTTATATGAAAAATATACAAATATAACTTCAATTGATCTTTATAGCAATCTTCACCATAACAATTATATTTAAACAATAGGCCTTTATATATTAAACATGATGCTTATAAAATTAAGTATTGTAACTGATGAAGCTTTTTTTAGGAATGATCTACCAAATTCTATAAAAGATCTCACATATAGATCCAGATTTAAAGAAAGTGTATACTAAAAGATTACACAAACAATTACATATATAGTCTAACATCTAAAAAAGATAATGATTCACACACTCAAAACTCTTAAAAATAAAACAGTTTTCATTTCGCTTGACACTGATATACTAAAAATCATAAAAAAATCGTGTATCATTCAAATAAATAAGTTACGTTAAGCATATACTCTATCGTAATTTTTAAGATAAATGAGGAGACCAGTGTCTGCTTGGTATTAGGTATTTAAATATCCTGATCCAATTTAATGTTGTACGACTTTGGCTTGTTTTATTTTTCATTGTTCCGTTATGTTATGTAAAAGCACTGTTTGATCGCGCATCATAGTGTGTGTTATTTTTATATAAGTACCAAGAATAAATTAGATAATGTGGGTGATCGGCATGACCTGAAAAGAGGCGCCCTGATTTACCTTTTCACGGGACTGTACACCATATTTTATTTTAACTCTTCAATGTTAACTTATATGTGTTCTGTGAATAAAACAAACTCCTACATCAAAATTATTGCTGCATTTGTAGTAGGTTATTTGAAACTATTGAACAAAGGTAGCTGACTGAAGCGGAATACAAGGGAAACAAAATAAAATTGCTCAAAACATTGTCGTAATTTTACCATAACATTTTTGTGTGGCATTGCTGTACTGATAGCCGGAGCCGCAAAAGGAACATATTCCCTGCGAATTTCGTCTGAAATAAGAAATAATATTAGTTACAAAATGTGAAATGTTCCAGTGCTTCTTCTTATGACGTAAAAAAATGATTTTTAGTTAAAAGTCTTGCCCAAGCCCAAGGGGGGTACATACTATGTAAGAGACACGATTGTCAGTGAGAATTTTAACACTACTCAACACTACTGAGGGTGGTGATTTAGTACTATTACTTCTATACTACTTTTCTATGCAGTCCACACAACTTACTTCATCCTTGGGGGGCAGGCTTTGTCCTTGCACAAATGTCCTCCCCTCACGTTCACGCATTCCATTCCCACGCCACATATTTCCGAATCGATAGTACACTCGTCGATATCTGACAAGCACACAGGACGACATTCCAAAGAGAAAGGCGCGATGTTCAGAGAAAAATGGTGGGAAATATAAAGAAATTTATTCGACAAAATGCAATAAAATACTTGGCCAGTGAAATCTCCAGAAATGAGATGTACATAGTGTTCGCGATTGTCCCTCTGTTTTTATTATTAGAATTCAAATCTCAACTATATACATTCTGATTGGATGACCGGTTGTCCAATCAGTGTTCATTATTATTATAATCAATATATAGCCAATGTATTTTGATTAGCTATGGTCTCCCTGTTTTTGAAGTCAAGTTTTAAATACTAAATACGACATTGAATGGTGACCTTTACGTTGTGCATAATATTATTACCCCCTTATTAAAGGGCAGGCGTTACAGAAACATTGTGTATCAACAAAACGGTGCTCCCGCGTACTGGTCACTGATTTTTCGGGATTCATTAAATAATCATCTATCAGACGGCTTGCTTGGACGAGGGAGCACTTTTGCGTGGCCGTCTATAGGAGACCAGACTTGTCTGTGTGCTTCACCTTCACTTTCAGGTGATATACAAATGCGAACAAATGCTTTGATTGTTAGAATACGTATATTTTCGTGAAAATAGAGTCAACATTAGTTTCCATAAGTAGATTAAAGATAAGTGGCTATAATTACCTACAATCTCACATCATGGGATAATTGATGTGCTAGTTCAGGGAGATGGCACTACTGGCATGGTACATACCATTCTATGCAGTACGTATAAAACAGGTACCTAAAAAGATAAAAAGTGCGTAAATACAATTTCTTAAGTTTGAAGAGGAAACACCAGTGTCAGACACATCCTATCTATAATTAGAGAAATGTATGTATGTGGGTATGTGTGTCTGACCGGTATTTTTCATGTTTGCCATAAGCTTGGTTCTCCTCTTTTATTCTCCATATTTGTCTTCCTAATGCCTTAGTATTTACCTGTACAATTACTATCCATTGGATACACACCTAAACACTTTTGACTTTGACTGTCCAGAACATAGCCAAAACCACACGGGACCTCTCGAACACAGACGTAGGTACCGAGTGTGTTTTTGCATCTCTGTCCAGAAAAGCACGGCGAAGATTTATACACCAGACATTCGTCGATATCTAAACAAAATCAGGAAAGGATGATGATTTACAGTTTATTTCTCGGAATAGTTACGCAATTAAAACAAGTAAATATTTACATGCGCACAAACTGAAGCTGGATATCCAATTTATTTGATATATATGGTAATAAAAAATATATATATAAAGGCTTCGCAAACGTTGCATTGTTTAATCAATGTAGAAACAAAACCCTACAAATTTGTTTTAAAAAAATATTATATGAGATCTTATAACTTATTGTATGTAAATATATTTTGTAGCTTCATAAAAACAATCGTTGTCATTGTTTTCATTATGTAGTTATTTATTAAACAGAATAGATAATAAAATTCATGTTGTATCTGACTCAAATTTATTTCATTTTTGTCCTTATAAAAATAGAGTAATTGTTTGTTGTTCTTCTATCAATTAGGTGGGGCGCTAAGCGCTGTTGGGCATAGGGTAGTAGACTTCTTACTACACTGATTTCTGTTGTGCAGTCAAGCATGTTTGATAGGTCAGTTCTACTGCTACATGCTGTAACAAGGTTGTGTCATCGGCGACTCGCAAGTTACTCAAAATCCTATACTCATGATATCTTCTACACATGTGTTGTTATTTTACAAAGAGGTAGATAACACTTCTGTTTTTGTCGCAGAATAGGTCCAGTCATGTTCCCTTCTCCAAAAATGCGTTTCATATGGAAAAATTCTCACATCAATTGACGTAAATATCTAAATAAAAGTTATACAGTAACCCTATACAGTATTACGTCTAGAATGTCAAATTTTATGGAAACTGCTTCTCATTTCATTCTTGTTCGGCCACGTACCAAAACATGATGCATCTTTGCCAGTGAGGAAGCCAGTCTGACACTTGCACATGAAACCGCCCTCTTTATTCACGCACATTTGACCTACTTGGGAGCACAATGTGGCATTGACTTCGCATTCGTCGATATCTGGATCGAAATTAGAATATCAGAATTAGATGTATTCAGAAAATATCCAACACACACAAATGAGTTAACAGTTATTTCGGATTATTGACAACAAATTTAATAATAATACTTTATTCAGAAAAAACACAGTTACAGCTCAATATATACTTTAGTACAATGGCAATAGACAATAAATGAAAAAGTACATAATATGCATTTTCCTTGGAACAGAAGCAGTTTCCACTGATCCAGTTGACCCCAATTATTAATAAGTTCATCAGTAATAAGTAAAGCGCAATTAACAACAACTAAATACATAACCGTTAATTTTGAACTACAGCTGAATGAACAACAAAAAAAATACATCGATAGTTATGCTGCAAATATGATATTCACATTTTACATATACGACATACCTTTAATCGACTAATAAAAGAAATGGCTCTCCTTGATTAAGTAGAGACATATATATGTTCGGACATACTTCATTTTCACTTTTTCTTTCAAATTACACCTGTTTTTCATTATTCTAAGTATTGCTTGCTTCATCAGAAACTTTATTTGTGTAATTGAATATTTCTATAGTAACCATAGCATTTGTATTATTTCTTAGAATATATCTATTTTGTCTTTTTATCTTTTGTCCATTATGTATTTTCAGGATGGATAGAGTTTGTTCTGTGTAATTTCATTTTATGAAAAAATGTTCTTAATAATTTGTTTTGTGTTTTTTAAAGTGATCGAGCAATTCTGTATTTTTTTTGCAAACTTTTTTATTTTTGTAAAATCTAGGAGATATTTTGTTAAATTGTTTTATGATTTTATTGATATGTACTCTCCATTTGACAATATTTTGTATATTGAGTAGAATACTTTTTTACACGTTATTCTTGTTATGGTTATACGAATTTAATTAGGCTAATATATATGTACATATTACTCAAATATCTAGAAAAATTCATATAATAATACAATTAAAACAATTATCTTATATTGACGGAATCAATCGATATCATTTTCCGTGGTCACCTGGTGACAAGATATCAATAGTAGCCTCTAATTTATATTCATCTGCACAAATCTGTGCTATCTGCCGACAATTGGCTTTCGTTTATTAAAAGTTTAATCTGAATTTGTTGAATTATATATCGATGTCAACGGATTTTCTGTAGACGGTATGGCCACGGAAGAAATAAGTAGGTAGCTACATTTACCTTGAACGAATGATGACAAAGAATAGGGACCTCTTTCTAGAGATCAAAAGAAAAATCACTGTCGAGAAGGGAGATGACATTAATATGGAAAGTTGAAAGTCAGCTATGAAAATCAAGAGGACAATATTTAATGGGTACATTTTGCCTGTACTGATATAAGATGGTATAGCGAAGCATGATGGGCACTCAACACCACCAGCACAACGAAAGATGGAGCCCAAGTGGATGCGTCAGCACATCGGATTACAAAACACAGCTAGACTGGGCACATCTCTATATCCCAATACGATCAAATCGGCATTTTACGTTTCACTGCAAAAGCTACGTATATGGAAGTCTACTTTGAACAGAATATATTTCGAGTGAAATTCCACAAAATACTGACACTATTTTTCAAGGTCAATTGGTGCTATTTTCACAATTTTATTTACGATATAATTGCGAAAACATCTTCACACGGTGTTTGCCGAATCACGAAGTTGCTCAAATCTACTGTAGTTCTCAGGAAGGAAAAATGTGCAGTAAATTCTTGCACATACATAGTTTGCTTATCTCTCATTTAAGAGAGGCCCTTGGCTATCTCTGGAAACTCTTAATATTTGGAGTAGCAGGTGGTTTATCTTTGAGTACTTCTTAACTGTAAAAATTCATTGGCGGTAATGTCAATTACTAAAAATTTTATGCGTATTAATGATGAACCCAATTTATGCAAAATTCGAGAATAATAATTTGTTATTGTGATGCCATATCATAATTTGTCAAAATGCTTAAATTCATGGCTTTTTGTAGGTGCTCGTTCGTACTGATGGAGTAAGTCGGTGTGCAACTTGTCGGGAATATTAGCAATACGGTACGAAGGGTAAAGTATAAAATTAATATTAATAGCACTAAGATACACGCCGTAAACAATATAAGCCGAAAGAAACATAGAGAACAGATTGTACATGCAATGAAGAAAGCCCGTAGATGCAAGGAGTTTGCGGTGGTAAATGACACCAATGAAGACCGATGCGAACTTGGTTTGATGATATCAAGGAATGGACTCATGCTGCACCATCGAGCAACATACTGTACATGATGTCCAAGAGTGGGTGTACCAACGGCCTAACCAGTGACAGACTTGATAATGATAATTGGGTAATGGAAGATTAATGTCTGCGTTAAAATTCCAAATGTCTACGTCATATACTGTAATTCATTCAGAATTTAAATTTCAGAATTTGAAGTTGATGGAATTATTTTCTATGCATGAACAAGTTGTAGCAATGATGCTGAATTTCACAATATGAAAAGTGGATCTTCAACCCAAGAAAGTTTACTACTGTTTCAAGATACGTTTCACGAACTCTCTACCTCAACATCATGATCTCCCCTTGCAAGACGAACGCAATTCAAATTCTGAACTTACTATATGATACAAGAATTATTGAACCTCCTATGTACTGTATGTATAAACACACATACATACACAACTAATTCATCTACATTTTTTAAACATTTCTAAATAAATCAAACAATAAAGAAATACTTACATTATAAAAAAGGTCCCGAGAACTATTATATTTATAAAAACGCTTTTATTGTAGACAAAGAGATTAGCAGTAAGAATCAAATATCAATCAAATCGAAATCGAAAGTGGTACTCACCTACACATTCGAATGTCAGACGATCCAAAGTAAACCCACGACTGCACGGCTTAATGGGGTGCTCTCCACGGACGCACATTTTCTTCTTGCGATCCATAACATAGCCCTGCGGGCAGGATATGAGGAGTTGTTCGCAAAGGGAGTTCTTCGGATTCCACTGAAATCCTTCTACACACACGATGGTACTCTCAGAACCTTGATCGTTGTTGGTCGTGTTTGACACGTTGGCTGTGTGAATAAAATTTGCATAGTCACCAGCTTTACATTCAGAAAATCATATTTTTTACTTACTGTTCCAACGAAACGTGAAACTGGATGCACTGTAAGTCAATCCAAAATAACCTACCTTTCGACGCCACCTAGAGTCATATAATAATCATGTATACTGTACAGAAGATAATCAAAACTTGTAAACAGAAGAAATCAACCTGGTTAGTGCACTGAATCGAGCTGCCGGACAGGAATCGACCTGAGCACGCGATGAGCAATGTTCGAATCCAAATTGGAACAAAAAGGGATCCAAATTTTAATAACTCGTTCGGAGAACTGTTTAAGCAAAGCGGCATTAACGTAAACGACGACTTTTAAATTCACACAATTATACTGTATATTATACGGGTAGAACGAAATAAGTCCATAGAATGGCCATGAGTGCAAACATGTTTAGATAAAGCAATGTTATGATTATGATTTTCATGTGCTCCTTATACGACAGCTCAGATTTCTTCCTGTTTCACCAATATATAGTTTGACACAATTGTTACAATCAATGCGGTAAATACCCGTTGGAGAAGATTGTCTGGGCGCATTAAAAATCAAGTTAGAATTTAATTTATTAGGATAGTTAGAAACAAGTCGGATTTATAAAAACGAGAAATCTTTTCAAAAGAGTATTAACCCTATCCTACCTGGGCTATTTGGCGCATTGAGAAACCGCATGGGGGGGGGGCTAATCGGTCCGCGCCTTATATTTTGCCCTCCCTGGTTAGATAGAGCCTTGAAATTTGGTATGTACGGTGGTATGATCGTTGTTAGTAGCTGTATAAGCGAACAAACATAAGGTAGTTGCATCGGTTTGATGGCACAGTCGTCTTGGCGTTCTAACTTTACCACGTGACATTCGTCTATTGTCATGTTTATTTCATTTCAAAATAATTGATATCTCCTATTCATATAAATTCGCTTTATTTTTATGTCCGAAATCTATATAACTTGTTCATTTTATCTAGTGCATATTCTAATTGATATCTCTTATATATCTTTAGGACTATTATATATTTTGAAATCTATACAATTCTATTACCATCTTTCCATTATTCTGACTTTCGGTACCCAAAAATTATCCAAAAAATACAAATATGTTTATTTAACCCTATGCATACCAGGGGGGGGGGGCTGATTCGGCCCCCCTTGTTTTATTTTTGCTGCCATTGTTTTTTGGATAATTAGGTGATCTCCAGCTTTCATGACTTTTTCTAAATTTATGTTTAACAACTTTTAATAATATTTTCATCGTTGTTACCCCCATATGGGGTCTGCTACATGCGTCTAAAGAAGGTGACCCCCGTATTTTTTAGTTCATCTAATTATAAGTGAAAACAACAAAAGTTTTCTTGAGGGGTGGACATAAGTGAATTCTATTTCATTGCTAATACACAATGAACCACCAACACGCACTATAATATTCAGATACTCAGTACTTTATTATATAGTTAATTATCACTTTTTTTCGAAGTACTTTAAAAATTAAATTAGCTGTAACTTTTCTATAAAAACATTTATATGCAAAGTCATCTGTAGATCATCTTGATTTTTATAGGTGCTAATTTTCATCACTATAGTGCACTCTTAAAGTAGATTTCAATAGGGGGGCGAATCAGCCCCCTCCCCCGTACCTGTCTGCGTTAAATAGCCCGGTATGGATAGGGTTAAAAGGATATGGTTTACTTATGCGTGCATGGACGCATATGACGTAATGACAAAGGGGTGATCGTAGTGCCCTGTTCAATTTGATTGCCAACTTTCGTAAACGTAGAGGCCACATTTCGCGAATAAACTGAATTTACATTAATAATTTTGAGCAATACTAAAAAGTTTAAAGTTTAAATCTGAATAATTATAGAAAACAAAATGTCCTACATTAGTCTGTAAGTTTTCAAAGTCTTATTATGATCAATTGTGTGTGTTTTTTAGGTATAGCGATTTTTTGTCACAAAATAAAAAACACCCATTTATATACAGTATTATACAGTATACTATCGCCTATTACATATGTAGTATAATTTTCCAATGAAATTTCTTTTGATTTAGCAAAACTACCAATTACAGTCGACAAAGTCTCTATACCGCTACTTTTATAAGGAATCTGAAATATGCTCACACGTGTGTCTTTCTTTCATCCAATACCAAATTTCACCAGACGCACGATGCATTTTACGAGGGGCTGTTTCAAACTAGTACTATAACTATACTTATATGACTTTTCTCGTGGTGAGGTCTTTCAATTATAAGAGGGAAGACCCCAGATTAATATATCGTGTAAGTATAACAGTATATTTTCTGCTATGTCGGCAATTGAATGCGCCTCATATTGTTCAAGACACCCCCCTAACACCGATACATGTTTCCAGTTTCTGTATGCCAAGTCTACAAAATGTTATTCGAATTCAACTACAGCTGTTCAGTCACACAGCTCCTATGTGTGACTATATGAATCCTGGTATACGTGTACAGTATTAATACCGGGTGTCCCAGAACGAACCCCCCAAACACAGATAAAAAGATGTTTTTGAAAACATGCACATTTCTTTATACAGTTTATTCAGTTTATTAAACAATGGTAAATAAATGCATGTTTTCAATAAAATATTTTTTTCGGTGTTTTTTTTTTTTGGGGGGGGGGGGTCATTAGATGCGACACCCGGTACATTGATATACTGCATGTAAGTGTTATAATTTAAATTATTACATTCGTCCATGCATCTCTAAAAAAAAGTATGTCTCTTATACGTACGTCAAATTTTTGTTCGAAGGCGATTATATATAGGTGTTTACTGTACGTTTTAGGCTGTAATATTTATAAACTTTCCATCCTATCCATAATTAGAGAAATGTATGTATGTATGTGTGTATGTATGTCTGACCGGTATTTATCTGCCAACTCTATTGACGGATTTGCATGCTAGATAACTAAAAAATGCTACGCCAATGGGTAACATGGGGAAAAAAGCCACGAGATGCAAAATTTCTAATTGAGAGGCCCACAGCAGAAATTACCCCCAAAAACAAGTTTTTGCTGCGATGCTAAATCAATATGCTGAAGGAATTTGAATTCTACAGTAGCCGATTGATTTAATGCTAAATCAATATTCTACAATATAATAAATTTGAATTCTGCAGAATAAGCGATTATT
>JAUYWV010141245.1:0-10563 GCA_032274565.1 Nematoplana nigrocapitula | reverse complement strand
CTCTCTGTGATGGTGACGTCTGGAAGCCGTCGCATATTTTCTGGCTCAGGGCCAGAACTTGGTCCTCGCAACATCTTCGCTTTCTGAAACCGGCTTGTGTGTCACAGAGCCACCCCTTTGTTTCTGCAAGGTGATAGAGTCGGTTGTAGATGACTCTTTCAAAGAGCTTCGCCACACAAGAGGTGAGACTCACTGGTCGGAATGAAGCCAGGTCTGAGGGGGGCTTGCCGGATTTGAGGAAAGGTATGATGGTGGCCTCTTTCCAGATTTGAGGGCAGTCAGCATTATTGAAAGAAATGTTCATGATGGAACGCAATTCTTCTTTGGACGCAGGCCCTAAGGCTTTCAGAAAAGGTGGTACGTGGGATGTTGTCCGGTCCAGCGGCTCCATTACCCTTCATTTGTCAAATTTCTGAATCCAATTCCGCGCAACTGATGTCGCCGACGGACGTCTCTTCTAGTCGTTTCTTTCCGGTGCGATTTTTGGTACGCTCTTCTCTAGTAAAGTTGAGGCGGCTCGCTGCTGCGTAGTGCTGTATGAAGATCGATGTCCGCTTTCCGGATGTTCGATACCACTAGACGCCCGTTATGTTCCAGAGCCTCGTTTGGGTAGTTAATGTCTGGCGTGCCGTTGAGGCTCCGAATCATGCGCCAGACTTTCGATGGGTCGGAGTTGAACTCGAGATCTAGGAATTCGTTCCATTTGCTTTCTTTAGACTCTTTCGCAAGCTTCCTCGTTTCGCTGCACGCCTCGAGCCATTCCTTGCGGTTAGTGCGGACTTGTTTCCTCAGAAGGTTGAGCCTTTTGGTAGCAGACTTTAGTGCCGGGACATCCAACTCCTGTTGTGCTTTCCCCTCCTTGATTTGCCAACGTGGTTCTTGCTGGCTGTGATCAGTGCATCGTTAAAGCGAGTGGCGCGTTCTTTGAGAGATAGTGGCGTTTGGTCCCAGGAAATGATAGCATTCTCGACGTCCAGACTGAACTTGCTCCAATCAATGTCCCGTTTGTTCCATTGGCTAACGATGATAGAAGCCTTTCTTGTCTGAATTTCCCAGTTGATTGAGATGACGATGGGCAGGTGGTCCGATCCAAGGTCCTCACCGGTGGTCCAGTCGATCTTTCCATTCCATGAAGGGTGGGCGATGGAGATATCAGCTTGGGTGGTGAGGAAGGCTCAGCAAGTGTGTGCGCACGTTTGTCTCTACCGAGAAGGTGGAACGGATGGGGTGGCCAACCTACCGTGGATTGAGCATCGTATTTTGAAGGGGCGGAATGCCATAATGTCCATGAAACACCTGAGGATTCTCGGTAGAGACGCAGCTGAAGATCAAGCTGTTAGACTAATCTGCATTGATCAAGTTTTTGAAAAGAAGAAGAAAAACGACACAATTATCGTTTTGCACCTCCTCCATTTATTCATTTCAATTGCTTCTAAAAGTATTAAAATTGATTTCTAAGCATAAATTTTGTTTTAATTACTAAAAATTCGAAAATATTGATCGTCAATTAACAATAATAAATTCACCGTCAATGTTTAGTGGAATTATACAGCGATACAGCGTGTACGATATATATTTTAAAATGGCGCCTGAATATTTGTTTACATCAGAATTATATTTAAACACAGCGTTCGCCCTAACTTTTACACTTAAGTAACTCGATCTTTCTTATCTTTCATCATGTTCATCATAGGATTCATCCTCCAATTAAAAAAGCTTTCAGTAAGCCCATTGATTGGTAAGAAGCATTTTAGTTTTCTAATGCTTTCCCTAAATCCTCTTTTGATGTTGTATTAAATTAATTTCTTAATTGCTTCCAACTCTCTTCAGTAATTCTTCTAGCATTGAATATTTTACTATCGCTTTCTTTGGCTTTCATTCCTTATCACGAGCTAGAAAATTAAAACGGATTGCACATAAAGCGGGCAAGGAAATCCGGATTGCTTACACAACCATGAAGATGGGGTCTTATTTCAACAATAAAGAGCCAACCACTAAGATGGTTAAGGTCAAAGTGGTGTACAAATTCACCTGTCAGGGAGATTCTGACACGACATATACATTGGTCGTACCAAACGCCACCTGGGCCAAAGAATGGCTGAACATGGCAGTGGAAGAAGTGATATCCAGACTCCCCTAGTGGATTGTGTTAGTGCCGTGAGATAGTCGACGATTGTGTATGGAGTGTTGCAGTTCTGATTTATGAGCTAGCGACTATGGAGGCCATTGCCATTAAGAGCTTTATAGTCATTCATTAAATAAAATGTTATCAAATTGTGGTGCTTCATAATTTTTAAATATCTTTCCCGGCTTTCCGTGAACTTTTACCCTGTAGATTTTCAGTTTTGTTTTCGCCATAGCCCACCATGGGGGCAGTAGACTTCCTCTCCCATGTTCAATCCATAAGAGAAGAATATAGGCTAAATCAGTTCGTGTGGGGCGCCACTTTGCTAGAGGCCGATGTCCCCTCCAGTTTAACGTGAGGCGAACAAGAGCTGTCGCCAAATTGTCGATCTGTTGCTACCTGCCGAGTCTCCAAGCGTGAGCCCACTGCCACTCACCTAGTTTTTGGACAGTCACGGAAATTAATCACGAAAGGTTGACCTAGCCGAGATTCGAACCAGTCAACCTCGTGACAAGCGTGTTGCCACTACACCACTAAAGGTTGTTGTTTATATTTAATTTAACAGTAAATTAGGTCTAGTTTCAAATTATCTGCTGTATTTTAACATTGTTCCCCAATTGGATCTAAGTAAAGGTACATTCTAGTGTTATTGTTTGGTTTATTTTGTAATTTATTTTTCAGTACAATGTTTACATTCATCCTGGAAAACTTAGTGGCGTATAATTGCCAATGGCCGGGAGTGCAAAAACAGCTGGGAATATTTTACTCGTCTGTTTTCTGGACCAGTGTTTTATATGAAACTTTTCCATTAATAGATGGATTAATAGCTCGCCAAACAATCGTACTTGACTCACTAGAGTCACAGAAAATTGCGACACAAAATCAACCAATGCGCTTTTAGTAGGCGGCTTCAACGAGCGGACTCATACACGGGACCAGAAGTCAAGAACGAACTGCTGCAGTTGATCTCCCATCGTGTTCTGGGAGAAATCGTACATGAGATGACGCAGATGGACCCACCCACTTCACGCTGATAGTTGATGAGACACAAGGCGTCAGTGGTGTCGAACAGCTTCATCTCCGTGCGCGCGACACGGCACCAAACCTCGACGTCATCGAACAGTTCATTGGTTTTTATGAGTCAAAGTCAATGACGGGGAGAGCGCTATCAGAAATGTTGTTGGACGCCTTACTTCGTCTGGGGCTGTCCATGAACGATCTGAGAGGTCTCGCTTTTGATGGAGCGGCAAACGTGAGTGTGCATTCAAGGCGTGCCAAGCAGCCATGTGCTCTATATACGTGCACTGCGGAGCTCATTGCCTGAACTTGGTCGTGGCAGCTGCGAATCGTCCGAGCTGGTCCGGAACTCTCTGCACAGCGTGAATGAGTTGGGAGTGCTCTACTATGATACCATGTCAATGCTCAAGAAATTAGTAAACATATGTCAGGCAGAGGAAGTCTCGCCAAACAAAGTACGGTCTCTGTGCCCTACTCGATGGAGTATTCGGCTGAAAGCTGTGGTCGCAGTGTTAGATCAGTACCATGTGGTGCTAAAGGCACTTGAAGAGCTGGAGACGAGTGGTGAACACGTTGCTGTCAGAGCACAAGGCCTCGGCAAGGCATTCACGAAGGGCAGCACGTACCTAGCGCGGGGAATGCATGGCACGTTCCGCATTTCAGTCGCTAAATCGGGCAACAACATCTGTGCAACGGTCAACGTCCACAGTCTCCGAACTGGTGCAGACGGTGAGCGGACTGAAAGACTACCTGCAAGTACTTCGCGACAAGTTTGGATACCGTGGTGACGCCACTGGCGAGTGTAGTGTTTTCTTATTTACTAACTAGCATTAATATGGGAAATCATAATCTGTATGTCGGAAGGTTTAAACAATAGTCGAGTGTGACTGACATCGATTTTCCGATAAACTATTTAAGATAGTCACTGAAGGCCTCTGTGCTTTTCATCCAGCTGAGGGAGACGGAGAGAGGGGGGCAGGAGACGGAGAGATGGGGGAGACGAAGAGAGAGAGGGGCAGGAGACGGAGAGGTGTGGGGAGAGACGAAGAGGGAAGTATTAAAAGGGATGTGGGGAAGGAAAAGGGGTCAACAATATCAATCTTGACGGATGGCAAACGAGATATTATACTGTAAATGCGGCGCGCGCACTTTTATGGCATTTATGTACAAGGGGCTGACTGACTGCGCTGACCAAGAAATCAATCAGGAAGAATCGGGGGCTCTATGCTGCTCAACCAGGCAAGGTGTTCTCTGTGTTGTTCACCGTCTGGGGTGATGATATCTCCCCGGGTGGGATGGGGAGAATACACACGGTCGGTGTAGAGAGGAAGAGGCGGATCAGGCAAGACAGGTGGAGCTGGAGGCAGGAGGTTCTTCTTCTTATTGTCTGCACATCATATAATTGTCGCCATGGCAACAACTCTTACATATGTCGTCTATTTATATATATATAATACGTATCGGCGGAAAACAGGAGATATTAAATAATGTGTTCTTGCTGCACCTGAAAAAATTGGAGGTAAAGCAGAAATAATCGGAAATATTATAAATTTAGTGGTGGATTATGAACGAATTTCTTTTTAGACAGGCATCCTAGAATTGTGAAACATGTCTGTGTGCATTCGCGACCTCTTCCTAAACTATATCAATCACCTTTTGAGGCGGTCATTTTCTATTTAAAAATACTGCTAATTACAAAGTTTTGCAAATATAACTCACTACATACTACTCATAAGCAATGTGCTTGTTCTCCAGGTAAAATTATAAATCAGTACTACTGATGACGTAACTATAGAATCAATCCACGTTCGCGGAAGACCGAAAACTGCGCAACGTTGACCAAGGAGAGAAGAGGAGAAAGAAAGCGAGTTGATTGAGACGTACGTGCACTGTATGAGGTCGGTGTGTGCCGAATAGTACAGTAGACTGACTGATGGAGGATGCGGTGATGGGATAGGATTAGGCACCCCCCCTTTCAGAGGAGTCGGAGCTCCTGCAGATACGAGGCCACCGCCAAGGGCTTCTCCGTCAGCATAAAAAAGGCGAGACCCCCGCCCCGAACGCGAGCAGGGCATACCTTGAGCCAGTGCTCCAGGGTCTGCTCATCCTCCTCACAGTGTGAACAAGTCAGATTCAAATCCGGGTCGAAACGGACTCTGCTATTCCCGCTCCTGAGTCGCTCCCCTCTTATTGAGAGCACTAGCCCCCCTGAAAGACACTGGGAAAGGGTCATGCCTGGGACCCATCAACGTTCCGCGGGTGACCCTTGGCTTCACTGTCAGCGAATTTAATTCCATGAAGTATTGGTAAAGGTGATACCCCAAACTTTATTTCTGTAGTTTCTGATAAGGCGTCACTGACTGCTGTATATATTATACACTGCCCTGGCATAATATTAAGCCCACTTACTAAAATTCAAAATAAAATCATAGAAACGGCTGACTTTATAACAAAACTATGTGACACACAAAAGAGTAATCATATCATGCATTACATCATTGGAAAGCGTAAAATATGGAAAATAAAATATCCTAAACTGCGAAGAATATCTTAATATTTTGACATATAACCACGAGACTTAGTAACTCTGGTCAATCTCTCCGGCATAGAGAAATACAGTTTGCCAATCATTTTGTTAGGCACAGAACACCAAAGATGGATGATGTGTTGCCGAAGAGTAGATATATCTCTTGACGGATCACTATTCAATTGTAATTTCATCCAGTTCCAGACATTTTCGAAACTATTTAAGTCTGGAGACTGTGGAGCATGGATCCATTCGGAGCGGAACCAGTTCTTGATGATTATTTTGGCACTGTGAAGTGTTGCATTATCCTTCATCTCCTAACATGCACCGAACGCTGTCTGTCAGTTTTTTCTTCAAAACTAGTAAATAAGTATTGGAATCAAGAGAAGAGTCTACCACGAAAATTTAACCAACACAGTGTTGACTAAGAATACCCCATAAAAGATTACTGGAAGCATTGCGCACATTGAACTGTTGATAAATTGGTTAAAATTCCGCATCACTCTTTCGCCAGACATATAGCCGTCCATCGCAGTCCATCACTCTACTGTAAACCGGCATTCATCAGAGAAGAGCACGTTGCCCCAAAAACCTGTACCGATTTTTCTTTGTATTTCCGACCCATCACTGTACTCCCGTCCACCTATTCTTGCGTGTTACAACCGTCGACTTGCGAATAACTCGTATATATAAGCCTGCTACATTGAGGCGTCGCTGTGCAGTGCCTACAACAACCAACTGGATCAAGGAAGGAAGAGCTGGTTGTTCGAAGTTGCCAAAACGAAAATCAAAGGAAGCATGAAGCAGAAGAAAGTCTTCAATAGCGAGCGCCTGAGAAAACTGTACGCAGAAGGCAAAATCAAAGAAGAAGAAGAAAAGAAAATCGAAAAGAAAGACATTATTAGTCTAAGAAGATTCAGAATTGGCCACTCGACTGAACTCCGGCACTATATGCACCGTATAGGGCTAGCCGAATCCGAAGAATGTAGGCTGTGCCAAGGTCCAAGCGAGAACACAGAACACCTAACGGAAGAATGCCCTGCCACCTTTAACATCAGGCACAAGTGGGAGATCTATAACATCAAAGATCTGGTTAACAAACCATATAAGGCGAATGAATTCTGGAAGGAGGTGAGGAAAAAGTTGTCCCACTACGACTGTTGAACAACAACAACAACACAACACAGTCAGGGTCGAGGTCATGGAGGCTAAAAACAGTGTGAAATGACCGTTCCGCGAAGAAGACGGCCAGATTGTTAGTGCCAGCAACCCGAAACTTTGCATGGTTGACCCCCTCAACCCTGCGGGTCACATAGGTCACATAGTTAGTGTTAGAGTTAGGCAAGTGCCCAGCAACGCGCGTACCCTCTGCTAGTATTAAATAAAAATAGGACTATATTAATCACAATTAATACGATATGGATGACAGAGGAACGAACGCCGATAGCAATAAAAATAGTAGAAATATAGCAATTAAATAAAAGATATAGATATAGAGTTGAGTGTGCCTATAATCCGGATTTGACAAACATGATGTGATTTTTTAAGACTCAATTGATCCCCAGTATAATCCGGATCGTAGAGTCTTTTGCCCGGAGTGGCGTAGAAAGAGGAAGTTATTCCTACTGAAGCAACCAGTGCAATAGTTATCGTATCGCATTGTCGTGCGTTGCCTCCCTTTCGTGCTCAAACAACTCCTCTCGTGTGCCCCAAAAAGGATAGCCAAACCGGACGTATTTGCAGGGAGTTCCAACTGCGGACAGTGGCGAAAGTGCGCCAGAATAAACTGGCTTGTAAACGCTCCCGTGTGACAGTACGGACAGCAGTCCTCAAACACCGGACAGCACCAACGCGTGTCAACCAGACTGGTGTGGACGTCCCAGAGTTCGGCCGGGAGGGACCCTTTCGTGTCAGAACTGGCAGCGCTGTCGCTCAATTACGACGCGCGCGTTGAATAGGAATTGTCGGGCCTGTTGGTCAGTGTTCCTGTCCAAATCGATAGTACGCTCGACCTGGATGGACACCAATTCCAGGATTGTGCGCATAGTCTGGAGCAAATTATTGGTCTCGTCAATTTCCTTGCACAGTCCCTTGACACTTTCCATCGCCAATCGGAGATGCTCGTGTTCCGCCTCCTTCGCATGTTCTCCCCTTTTCTCTGGTGTTCCAGAAAATGTACAACCCATCAGTGCAAACTCGCAAGGGAGTTCCCACTTTGGGCACTGGGTGGAGTGCTACCGTATGGAATTTCTGTTGAAAGTTCCCGTCCGACAGTGGGGACAGCGGCCGCTATAACCCGGGCAGCACAGCTCCCATTTGGACAAATCGTAATAGGTGGTCATGGTGTCTGGCCGGGAACGATGCGGTGCAGTGCTGACGCCGGTCCTGCTCGACCAGGTAGCTCTGGCTACACGATCGACAGGCACGACATACGCAGGGTGTCTGCACTGCTCCCCTGAGCACTTGGCGACAGAAAATGCAGAGGTAGTTGTCTAGGTAGGATATCCATTGTATGACCAGAATGAAAAACGAACAGAGTTGTTTGCAGCTTGCTATGTATATATACTATACTTGGCTTCTGGCGATTCTCAAGTATCAATGTTGTAACCAGTATCGTATTGGGAGATCAACGACGTGTAATATCATATTGGAAACATGCAGCGCAATATGGAGTCCTCTAAACAAAACAGTTATTCCAACTCCACATTTACATGTCTGGTTAACAATTGCCAGTGACTACAGCAAATAGTGGAACTTTCCCAATTTCCTGGGTGATAAAGATGGCAAACATCTGAATATCCAAGCACAGAAAAATGGTGGCATCACATATTCACTAAAAATTCACACGGATTCTAGATAGTCACCTGGTAAAAAAAAATATAGGATGGAACGAGAAACTCTAACTACTGAAGTTTCGTGACGTTGAATAATCTTAATTGACACGTCATATGTTACCCATAATACACACCTCTGATTGGGCCCCGTCAGATTTGTTGGCCATACAAAGAAGCTGAGTTAAAAATTATTCAACTCATATTTTTGTATGACCAACATTTTTATGCCATACAAAAAACCAATCGTGAACACTTTTGTATGGCCAACATTTAATTATGAATCCAGCTTTAGCCTTCCCATTCTTTCTTCAAACCCATCTGGCGCTCTAGCCATTCTGTCCCACCTCTAAGGCCGTAGTTTTATCGATGGGCAGAAATATAATCTGATTGGCTCCTATAAATAGATTGGTGTCAGGGGGAATTCCCAATCTGTTTATAAATGGCCTGAAGGCTGCGTTACCCGAAAGCCTTACCTTTATATCCCACTGACGACTCGACCAAATTGAGCGTGGATATGGGTTGAAACGCTGTGTCGAACAGCTGAATGCACCCATCTTTTCCTCCGGTTATGTAGCCGTCTTCGGCTCCTTCCATGCAAAACACAGCACCCTGTACGAAACAACGCGCAATAAGTATTGAATACAACGTCATATAATTTTTATTAAGGTATACTGACTAGTGCACAGGGGCACAAGAGTCAATGATGTCGAGTATGTATGTTTTTATGTATGTATGAATGTCACAAAATTATTTATATCAAAATAGAAACAAATATTCAGACTCCGCGCTGTTTGCTGAAAAATAGGTAAAAATCACTGAGTCATGCTCAATATGCATCTCCATTGTAACAAACCTTTCCCCAAGCGCATTCAAAACGCATGCACAGATCTGTTAATCAACAAATGTCTCAATAATGCCTGCACTAAGAAAAATTATCTCCTTAGTCCTAACTCTGGCTGGTATCACTTTGAAACGACCGCATTGCTTCAATCAATTTTTCTTGAGAGATCTTGTGTCATAATTCTTAACAGTAAGCATTTGCCCAATCCATTTTCACCTAATTTGACACCTAATTGACACAGCCTACAAAAATCCCCGTAAACCAGTTCTCTCGCTCTCTCTTGAACTTTTCTAAACCTCATTTTAGTTACTCAAGATGAAACACTTCATCATACTTCAGAGGAGCAGATCTGAGCACCAATGTCGTTTTACTTACCAAAATTATCTTCTCAATCGTTGTCAATCCCTTGTTCTGACTTTCTGTAAATGTGTCTGCATATTTTATATATTGTTCTATTTTGGAAAATCCTAAATTGTATTGGTATTCAAAATATGCTATAAATGTAATCTAAACTCGCACTGAGCTTCCGAAACAATCGAAAATCAAGTAACCCTAATTTGTATCATATGAAGAGAAATATATAAATTGATTTCAGGGAGAGTGGAGATATTTCCCAAGTAAAGTTTAGCACCGAAACGAATAACGAGCGACGGACGTTATGATAAACATTTATTGCAACTAGTTTTGCCTATATCAGTAGGCATTTTCAAGCAGATTCAAAAGTGTGTAAATCGAGAAAATATTAACCATTTTAAACAAACAAGACGCACATATCACAACGTTTAGAACAGTTTAAGCGTATAGGAAGCCCCGCAGTTGAACAAGTGCTCTATTGAGAGGTGGGTTGGATGCTTTGATCTGCAATGCCTCTCTGACAGATAACACAAAGTCAGAATTACAAGAATCCAAGATTCAAGGAGCATTTATCTGTCAATCTGAGGGTTAATCCTCACCTTTTACAGTGCATGAATTGTACTAACGTTTCTCCATCAAATTTGTTTCGAATCCTGGATTCTTGTAATTCACACTTTGAGTTATCTGTCAGAGAGGCATTGCGGATCAAAGCATCTAGCTCACCTCGTCTCAATCGACACTTGTTCAACTGCGGGACTTCCTATAAGCTTAAACCGTTCTAAACATAGCGATTTGTGTGTCTCGTTTGTTTAAATTGGTTATTATTTCCTCGATTTACACACTTTTGAATCTGCTTGAAATGGCC
>JAUYWV010141234.1:0-10564 GCA_032274565.1 Nematoplana nigrocapitula | reverse complement strand
ATTCGAATTTGTTTAGAATATTTTCCCTCACCGAAAATAGTGAGAGAAATTTTCCACTCACTCAATTTGAATGATAAATTTGATTTCTAGAAACAAATATTCACTATTAATGATTATTAACATTAATAAAAAAACAATTAGTTCATTTCAACATACGAAAAATGGAAAATGTGGGTAATTACAAACCCCATTTCTACATAAGAAAACAGAATGCTACTCTTGGCGTAGTACACACGCCTTATATACGGGTGTATAACAATCGTACAGTGCGCTATGCGGGCTTGAGATATTCGTGCAGCGTCTGTTTGATGACGGGCAGTACGCTGTGGTACGGGACTTTCGCAGTCGCATGCGCAATATGTCGACGCGTAGTGCGTTGTGTCGTTTCTTCGTTTCGATGAAAACTCATTCTCTTGGCAGCACGTGAAGACTGGGAGCCATTAGTTGATTTTCCTTTCTTTGGCATTTTGTCGCGAAATTACAATCACTATGTCAACTTTATAATTCCATTGTAATTTAATTTCTAACTCTGCTTTTATATTCATTAGTTAACAAATTGATCAATAATTAGTATGCAATAATTTGAAAATGTTTGATTCGTTATTAATGACCGATTGGTTTGGAATTCTGTATATAATATGATTCGTGATTCTGTATAGTATGATTCGTGATTCTGTATAGTATGATTCGTGATTCTGTATAGTATGATTCGTGATTAAGTAGCAAATTTTGTTCGAATCTGTAATTTAAATTTTGAGATTTCGCGCATAAAGTTTTACAACAAATCAATACTGTGAAATGCAATAAGACTGTGATCAGTACTTTATACTGTATATTTCACTGCGATATTAAAATGACCTATCAAGAACATGTACAAAAGGGATGTATAATTTAGTAATCTCAATAGGTGGGGGCGTCGAGGACGACATATTGAGCGATCTCCTCGGGCAGGGCGGCCAGTGCATGGTGATACTGCGTTATTGTGCGTGTGACACCGGATAGAGCAAATTGTGACTCGAGTTGGCGGAACCAAGTTTCGGGAGATTTTTTGTAGAAAGGGGGAGGTTTTACGGCGATGTGTCCGACAGGTGCCTGTTCAGAAGCCATGGATATAGGCTCTGCTACCACTTTGTAAGGTTATATACATATACTATATATATATATATAACCTTAAAAATGTTCCTATTCCATATGAGTCTAACTTTGCTCTTCCTTCTTCGTATTTGGTATCCTCAGACCATCTTTATTACATAATAGATGGTTAGCGATTATTATGTTCGTTGGACTTACATTCTTAGATATGGTTTTCACAATGTGTATCGATTTTTTAATTTTACCAAGTTGTGGCCAATAAACAGTATATGGAGGAAGAGTTTTTTTCCAACTCTAACCAGATTTTGACCAATACCTATACGCGTTACAAAATAAACACTTTCGGGTGGAAAATATGGTCATGTTTATAATGCCCACGCCTTCACACACTGAAAGAGAGAGTGAGAAATATTGACACAAATATTGGCACGTATTTCTGCACCACGGCGTATTAAACACATCACTCACGGTATATGTACGAAAATATGTCAAAGATATACAAAAATATCAATAGTGTAAGCCGGCTACATTTGGAATGTCTGGAACATGCCAAGTAGTTTTTTATTGTATCAATAAAATAAAATATAAAATTGTTTTTTTTCGCAGTGAATTTGCTAGATTTAAACTTATAGGCAAGCTTAGGGAGTTGTTGGTGTATAGCGTACGTATATAATAAATATAATAGTGTATTTCTGAACATACGTGAAGGTTCATAGATTACAAAATATCTAAAAGTGCACAACGAATAATCAATAATCCAGTTAATGCGCATCCATAGAAAGAAGATTTACCACCGATGCGGGTAAGTAGAAGAAGGATAATTCGTATAACAGGGTTTGGTTGAAAATGTAACAGTGACAAATAAGTGAAAGGGATTCTTGGCCAGCATTTAAAATTATTAACATTTGTGTTGGGTTGAGGGAGTGCTTTATAATAATGGATCTGTTTATAAAAAGCAACAAAGGTTTAGGCGATCCTTTTGTTGTTGTAATTCCCGGTTGAGTGGAGGGGTCAATGCTTCAATCTTCCGTAGGAAAGAAAGAGAGAAATTGTAGAGTGTCCCGACGGAGAAAAACATCACCGCCACGAGAAGGCGGCTGCATGGGGTCACTTAAAGATATTTTTTGCAATAGTAGAATTAGCAGTATTTATTGATTTTTTAGTGTTACGTTTTCTGCCGATCCCTGACATATGAATTCTCCTTACTCGCATTTTGGATAAAATCTTCTTAATTGATGGGTGGGAAACTGGATTATCGATTTTTCATTGTACTCATTTAAATATTTTATAATCTACCAAATTTCCATTCTATGAAAAAATGTCGGATTAAAAAAATAACATGTATATAAAATTGCAACATTAAACCTATTTTGGAATAACCGGCCACTGTAATTAAATAATTGAAGCTATCATTACACTATTATTAAATCTGACATTTTTATATATGATGCTATTTCCTCCAACAATTGTTAATCCGAAAATTTAAGGAAAAAACAGAATATTAGTGTCACAAGTGATTAAACTAAAGCAAGGATCTTCTTCTTCTTCTAGGGTGCCGTCCTCCTTTGAGGTTTGGCGACGGTAAATGACCACTGGTAGACCCGTTTTCTCCACTCTTCCCTTCTGCTTGCTATTCTTTTACAATCCTCGTATTTGAGACCTGTCCACTCCTTTATGTTATCCCACCACTGCTTCTTGGGAGCACCATGGTGACCTGTCCCCTCTATAGAAGCTTTCATTGCTGCCAAAGCCATTTCCCCAGCACTCCCACGAACTACATGGCCGAAATATTGCAGTTTTAACTTCACTACATTTGCCATGAGTTCACGCTTAAGCTACATTTCTTGTAGCACCGAGTCGTTTGATAATAAAAAGAAAATGATGTATTTTGCTAAAATAACTAAATCCTGCGTCAGAACTTGCAAGATTAGCATTTTTGTTCAGTAACACTGTCTGCCAATTCTGTCAGTAACGTATCAGTGGTGCCACTCTTTTGTTGACACATGTGCATGGTGTAATTTTCACTTTCGTTCTAAACATTTTTTGCGTAAATCACCATTGCATTTTATTGGTGTTCTGTGGGGCGACCATGTGTAAAAAGAAAGATAAAACATTACAGTATATCACTGTATATGTATGCAAAGAATTATAACAAGTTTTATTGCTTTGACTTTTCTATATGAGCCCATAAACAACGCGATATCTTCCTCCTTTCCGCTTGTATAGTTCCGTTGCAAAACAATCGTTTCATATACCCCTTAGTTACCATATGTGTAGGGAGAATTTTGATTTCTTACGGTTTCCCTGCTGTGTTGAGGATTCCGGCGAGATTATGTCGTGGGTCGATATGTATTTTAATTACTCTGTCTGTTTTATGTAGTTATGGAATTTTATCGTAAAATGACATTTCCTGTATACTCTATAGTGCAGTACATAGTACACTTATTCGCCGTTTCTAAAACTGGCAATTTTTATAGTATACATGTGGATTTTTATTCTAGTTCACGGGAAATACTACTCACATCCATGCAGCTAGTAGTAGGGCAGGACTGAACAATACTGTTTCGAATTTTGTTTATACCACCACTAGTCAGTAGACCACACCAGACTGATTGCGGACTGCCAATAGAACAGAGTATAATTTCTTGCAAGGATCGCAAAACCTGAGCAAAACATTATTGTTATTATTTTTATTATTATTTTTTATTTGCATACTACTAGAAGTAGTATGTTTTGGAAATCATATATAATGATTTGATGGTACATTAAAGGCTAGTCTCACGGTCCCCAGCGCCACCTGTAAGATCCGGCATCAAACCAAACGAACCATTTCGGGTCACTAAGCATTCGATTGACACAGCTGTCAACCAGGGACGAGGGAATTTTATTATAGCCCGAGCAGGCACTCGAACCCACCAACCGCCGTGGGGCAGTCGACCGCTCAACCCACTGAGCCACCTCGTCCATTATCATTGTCGTCTATGTAAGGTTCAAGAGTGATTTAGCAGTACAGTATAATAGTAGGGCCTCTGGTTGAATAAATTTCATACTTCTGACTACTTTGTTATAGTAGTCCTTTCGCGTCAAAGTTTGTCATTCAAAGTGATGCCGTTAGGGAAGTTCGAAACCAATTTTCTGTATGCAGTTTATTCGGTGAAAGTATTAAATAGGATATAAATCGTGAAAATGAAAAAATAATCTGTGATACATTTCTTCTTCTTCTGGGTTTACAATCATCCATAAAACTAATAGTTTACTATCATCCATAAAACTAATAACCATTTGTTTGATTGTATAGATGAGTTTAATCATCTCTTGATACGCACCTGATGCCGCGGGTATATTGGCGACTTGATGTTATTGTACCTCTGAAAAAGCAATTTTTATACTGTAGATTACACTTTGGAAAGAAATTTAATAAAACAAGAGAAATTTAACTGAATTTTGTCCATAATTGTGTATAGAATGTCGTATTATAGTTTAATTCACCGAATCAGACAGAAATAACAAAAATTAATCTATTTTTTGGAGTCATCTCTTTCCGGAATAAAATTTAATTTTTTAATGTTTCATGTAAGATAACGACAAGAAGGTTACATAATGTTTGAATTCTAACAGACCCTACTCGCTTTAGTTAGATTGCTACTATTCACCTTTAGTTGACAGATGGTGCAAGCGTATTGTAGTTGTAAGCCGATCAATAAAAACGATCAATAATATTGGAATCAATAGTGCATCGCTAAATTCAACACTATTAGCTTTAGAAAAAAAGTGGGTAAACTAAAACCGATGGCTCTTGATTCCAATTTTATTGGTCGTTTTTATTGACTAGTTTATTGATCGTTTCTGCCACTTTTAGCTTTACCTCATTGATGGGCTTTTCAAGTCTGTAGACCTTAGAAGGGCTGTTGCCGCGTTTTCTGGGAGGGTGAAACGCAGACGATCGAGGGGATTAATACCTCTCGGAACCTTCTCGCTTTATAAATACAGTACCAATGTGTACTGTAGAAGTCAATATTTGCAATCTAACAATCTAACTAAAGCGAGTTAGAAGTCTGCTGCAGTCTTGCATGAATTCAACTCTCTACTGCGAATCGCGCATTTATCGAGGGAATAAAATAGCACTCGACTCGGCTAGACAATGGCTACCCCGCCTTAAAATATTTCGCAAACCTTTTTTATGTAAAAAAGGAAACGGAGAATCATCACATGCTGACGTGTTGTCGTCAGTTCACGGTTGGCAAAAGAAAAACCCTAATACAAAATTCTTGCCATATTCTTTCAGACAAAACAAACAGGTCTAAAAATTGTTCATCCAGTCAGGTGGTCACTTTGGTTGAGAGAATATTAATTTACAGCAGCATCTTTTTGCTTTCGAAAAGCTGGACGAACTTGTTAAATGATTCCTTAAATTCCGAATTGACAAAAATTGTATAATTTCCGAATATCGATTCGACTCAAATTTTACGAAAAGTACAGATTCTTCGACGATCAATTTGATTAATTACTGCTCTTATAGTGACTGGCATGGGGCGTTAGGTATTTAGAGGTATAAGGTTAGGCGGGTTCCAAATTAGTAGGGAGTAGGTACAGCAAAAAAAGTAATTTATTTCATAAAAAGATGTGGAGTAAGAGCTGCTAAATGGTAAGTGAAACATCGGCGTCACCGAGTGGGCGCCGTTTTCATCAAGGGGTGCCTCGAGACGCGTTGGACGCCCCCTGAATCCTGATGCAAAATTTTCCAACTGGTACGCACTTTTAGACTGGGATAGTGCAATTTTCCGAAAGGTGCCAAATTTCTCACTGGTACGTCCTTTTAGACTTGGTTTGTGCAATTTTCCTACTGGTACACCCTTGTAGACTCGGTTAGTGCAATTTTCCGACTGGTACGCCCTTTTAGACTTGGTTTGTGCAATTTTCCTACTGGTACGCCCTTTTAGACTAAGTTAGTGCAATTTTCCCAGTGGTACGCCCTTTTAGACTCGGTTAGTGCAATTTTCAGACTGGTACGCCCTTTTAGACTCGGTTAGTGCAATTGTCCGACTGATACGCCCTTTAATACTCGGTTAGTGCAATTTTCAGACTGATACGCTCTTTTAGTGTCGGTTAGTATAATTTTCCGAATGGTGCTAAATTTCCGACTGGTACGTCCTTTGACTTTGAGACTCGATTAGTGCAATTTTCCGATATTTTTCGAATAACTCGTTCAAACATGTGTTGGGGCGGTCGTCCTCCCCCTGCCCCCCCCCCCCGGTTCCGGCGCCCCAATTTGTGACTCCATTTTACGAACGCGAGAGAAATTCTCGCAGAATTGATAATAGAAAACGAGCCTCATCTTTATATTAGGCATTCAACGACAAACCTTTTGAGAGAAAAAAGTTTTTGCAGATGTCGATTTGTTCCTGTCGTGTTTAAGTGTTGTGTATATGTCAGGCGTGCTGTAGTGGTAGGTAGCGGCGTCGACATTACCACAAAAAACTAGTTTTCTGGGTCGCGTCGTCCTGGCTGTTTGCTATCATTTGTCTTCCCATCCATGTCGTTCGATACCTACAGTATATATGCATACTCTGTGTATGTACATCAACGGTTAGAGAAGAGGAAGGTGGAAATTGTTCAGAATGACTCACACACAAGCTGGCAAACAAGAGTATTGACCCGCCGTCGACCGGGAACATACTCTATGTATGTTTGCCTATAGAGATGTAAATTTATATTTTCATTTGGGAGAAAGCGATCTGCCTTAGTCAGCTCGCTAGTGAACAAGTTAGGCGTCTCTTTTCTTGTCCCATCGGCTTGCAGTTGTCAACTTCTGGATTTGTCGAGAACAAGAATACTACTGCTTCTTCTTCCTAAGATAGTCTGAATTTGTCTGCACAGAGCTCTCTGTTTTCGACAACGGCGAGGATTTTATCGACCGCTAGAAAAGAGATTTGTAGTGACAATGCCATGCCACTTTCAGTTGTACTATATGTGTGAATATAGTCGTTCACTACACCATTTCAAAATCAAATTGGCAATGAATAATTCTGACAGAGCAAAGCAAAAATATATGATAATTATACTAGTTTTTTTCAGAAATGGCATGTTCGACAAGTTATCCACCAGGACTTGCTGTCGATTAGAAATCTTATGCTCTTGCCTTTCTTCTCATATTCTGCCTCTGAAAATGATCTTGAGAGCTTTTTGGATTAATATCAGTAGTTCCGTTCGGCAACTAGACCACAGTTTTCTTTCCGGATGAGATAACCATTCTATCACGACCCCCCTCCTCCTTGAGTGGTGCCATCCTTGGCCGACCCGTCCGTGTGTGTCTACCTGTTCCTAGGTTCCCAGGTATCCTGCTTATTCTCTGCGTTTTCAGCCTGGTCTTGGCGAGTAGTCTATCCTATAGAGGTGAGTATTGTTAGATTCGAGGTTTCTGTCCTAAATTGTCTAGTTGTCTAAGTTGATCGTCCTTTCCCCTCTTGCTGGTAGATCCTCATACCCACCCTTCTCGTCTGTTTCTTGTCCTCCCAGTTGTCTGCACCATCCACATCTAAAATACTAAACACGTAATTGACAAACACCACGCTGAACATACCAGAATTATTCATTACTATAAAAATAAATCACTTAAACACAATTCATAAAAACAGGGATTAAACCGTAACCTAGAAGGCTTTGCCAGCAAACTTAACTTAATTCAGATTACGCCAGCTATTTTTTATTAACGCCTTGAACTTTGTTCTGATCAGCTCGGCTGATAAAATAGAATAGCGTACGTGGCGGCTTCTGTTCTTTTTTTGTGTCCTCATTGTCTACCCAAAGCAGACATTGGCACAATCTCTCTTTAACCTTACCTTCTAATATAGCGCGTTTTCTTCTGATGAGTGTTTGTTTATTTCTGGACTTTGTAATCATATTGTATATATTTATGCATAAAGAGAACCAAACGTTTGAACATGTCAGAACATTAAGTTAGCAAGCAGCAAGTCAGTGGTGACAAAATAAGCGAAATTGACTTGATTAATGGAAAACTTACAGAGAATTATAATCTTCAGTCGTAAATAGTATAAAAGAAAGTCGGTTCTGAGTATGTTGTATTGGCGTGTTGAGTCTTCTTATACTCGAAAGAAATTGTGAAAGGCAATTGTGATTTTCTGAGTAGCCTATTCTCGTCCATTCGTAGATGTTGCTCATCCGAATTGACCTCTGCCTCCCTCGAGCCCTCTTCCCCTCTACTTTACCTTTCAACAGCGTCTTTTGTAAGGCCTTGTGACGAAAAGTGTGACCCAGATACTTCAGTTTGTTTTCTTGTACTCCTTCCCAGAGGCACCTTTTCGTTCATACCATCTCTAGCACTTCATCAGTGCTCTCCTTCCATTTCCACGGTATTCGAAGCATCCTCCATTGCTTTATTTATCGTCCGTGTTTGCACGCCATACAAAAGAGATGACAAAGTGCAAGATTTCACCAATATCAATCTCGTACCAATGTACGTAACTCCTTTGATATCAGCAACTCCCTCGTATTGCAGAAACTACGTCATGCCTATCTCAATTCTTCTTATTTTTTCCTTTACACATTTTCCATTCTCGGTTATGAGATGAGGGTTTTCTTTAGGAGTTGCATAGCTAGTTTCCTACGCATAGTGTTCTCATCAGGCAGACTGGCTTTTAGAGATCCAACGAACAGAGGAGAACCACAATGCAAAGTGCTGTATATGAATTCTGTTTTCTCCAGTGTACTGTTTAACTGTTTGTACCCGGTTTACATAAACAAACTACATGTTCAATTCTTCATTTTTTGTCTCCACTCAAATACTACAGCTTTTGTACATGAGAATTTCATCCCGAAACATGAGTATCGACCTCATACACAGGATCTGAGCAACCTGATCCTGTAGAGTATGTTGTGTGAATTCTGTCTGTTGTGTGTCTGTCCTGCAGCTTTGGTTTTAAATCCTCAACTTCCTTTTACACTGTGTATGCTTTTGTAATAAAATTGCATTACTGGATAACCGAATCGAATTTCTCCGACAACATTTTCTCTCAAGGGATTCATTGGACTTGAGTCCAACTTCTATAATCGGATATTTGCTACTGTTACATTAAATGATTTTTGTGCAAACAGTTTTGTGCAGAAATTTACCTCGAACTACAAAATAAAGAGAAAATAAAAAAATTAGACTTTTTATGAGAATACATAGGGTAGAGTGGGGTCAATCCGCCATTGGGGTCAATCCGCCACTTAAGTGTCCTTTCTTGAAGAACGATTCATTTCTATATTGTAAACATTATAGTCTTGTATTTTTAAAATTAATTTCTTTTAATGTTCTATTAACATAAACTAGCCTTCATTTCAAATCAGACATATTTGGCGCATATTTTGAAAACATTGCATGTCAACGTTTGTTTTCCCCAGAATTTGACTTACATTTATATTCAGTCTAGTTTCCAGCAAAATATTGAAGTTCAAAAGGTATGTATTCTTGTAAAAAGCATATAATATGTATAAACGTGTGTATTATGTCGTAACAAATATCAAAATTGAATAAGAAATACAAAATATAGGTGGGGTCAATCCGCCACTTTCTCAAAAGTTTGAAATTTCATATCAAGTATATTTATTAAAAGTATTCTATGTCTATGGTTTGAAGTTTAATAAAAAGTATATTAGGCAGGTATATCAAAAAGTATGTGTATGGTATTCTCTTTATTATTAACAGTTGCAATGCCTAGAAAACAAATTCCAAAGATGAAACCTAAGAGTTATGATCGATCAAAGTTGGAAACAGCTATCAAAGCAATCAAGTTAGAAGGTTTAAAAGTGGCCCAAGCAGCTAGAGACTACAATATTCCACGAGGCACATTGAGAGATCGTCTGAAGAAATTTAGTCTAGATGGAGATAGCGTGATTCTTACCACGAAAGAACGTGGAGAACATTCAATGGTATTTACCAAGTCACAAGAAGAAACTTTAGCCTCTAGAGTTTTGCATATGGCAAAGAGAGGTTTCCCTATGTCTGTTAATAACTTGCAAGTAAGGGCCTTTGAATTTGCTGAAGCGTTGAATATACAAGTACCAAAATCATGGAATGACAACAAAGCTTCTGGTAAGGAGTGGTATTTAGCCTTCCGAAAGAGGTTACCGAACATCAGTCTAAGAAAAGCAGAAGGTCTGTCTACTGGTAGGCTCAGGCGTTTAATCCAATGAGAATAAAATCTTATTTTGACAATTTAAAAAAATTACTGGAGGGGGCAGATCCCAGACTGATATTCAACGTAGACGAAACTGGTCTTTCAAACGTACCAAATTATTCTGGAAAAGTATTGGAATTGAAGGGAAGTCGAACTGTGAGTGCTATATCTGCTGGAGAACGAGGAACTCTGACCACAGTGGTGCCATGTATCAATGCAGTGGGAAATCTAATGCCTGCCTTCATAATCTTCAAGGGCAAAAGAAAAGATGGTCTGTTACAAGAAAGTTTAAA